>OX596227.1:6033226-6198225 GCA_951394215.1 Glyphodes perspectalis
CGGAGCTCAAGTTACGACGGACGAATTTTGAAAGATGGCAAAAAATTTTTGACAAGTGTCAGCTCGCGTTGATGTCTTTTGTCACTATCCCTTTCTTTCATTACCCATTTCACTATTTTTATCCCGTTCTGGCATAGACATGCTTAACAAGAGGGTTGTAACTGTGTACGTTTCAGTATGTCGAATCGACATTGTCGATAATGCATAACGTAAAAAATGTAGATTGTCCTAACTCAATTTGCTTTAGATTTCCAATGGGTCCTGAAAGAAAGTCTAAATGGATCGATGCCACATATCGCGGTGATGAATCGTTCCCGAGCAAAAATACCGTCATTTGTTCGAGACATTTCCCAGAGAATAGTTTTCACTATATGAAGGATAGAAAACGAGTAATGGAAACAGCTATGCCTTCTTTATATTTACCAATTTTGGTATGTATGTGTTGCCGGCAATGTGTATAATCCAGGCATTCCATACAATATTCTATAGTTTTCTTTATTCTATTCTAGTATTATATAGAATAAAATATCATTAACACCAACCACCAAACAATAACATTTGTTTTTTGTTGGTACGGTCTGGTACGGTTTTGAGGTACGGAACTCTAAAAAAAATTATTTATTTATATCTAAGTACATATAAAATATAAAAAATTATAAATTTGTCGATAAAACTATAGACATTGCACAATACAATTGGACATCACTAGATGAATGAGTGTTACGTCCCCCGCACCTCGTTCCTACCTCCTAAAATTGTGACTTGAACCTAGAACAAAAAGGTGAACGTACGGTATCTATTGGAGGTTATCTGTGGCCTCGGCTAATTCTCAGTGAGATTGACCGCCCTGACCGAAATCGGTTAGGAGGATATTATTATTGCACTCTATCAGTTCTGTAGTTCAGTATATTGTCACTCATTCATTTTATACGCGTTAAGTATCACACCTAGGTACGAAAATAAACGAAATCAAAACCAAGCAGTCGTGTAATGGTTCACTTAGCGCGGCCGGTCTGTGTTGACGTAAGGCGACCAATGAACGAGCTTTGTCAAAGACCATGAACGCGTGTTTGTACAGAGGGGACATAAAATGTGTTGGAGTTTGATGCCTACTCGGATACAGGTCGGTGAATGAGAAGTCTTTGTCTTTTTTCTGTGTTCCTTATCTGGCATGTCGAAAGAGGGGACTAATGGTGTATTGGGTATTGGGTTTGTTGTACGTGTCACTTCTTTTTCACAAACGCTCATCTGACCCAACTAAATTTGTTTTTTGGTTTAAAGTGGTTTAAAGTGCAAGCTGCCTTTGGACTCCGCCTACCTATTGGGGAATTGCGGGTGTGATAATATGTATGCATTACTGCAACATCATTGTATAGAGGTGACACTTGTAGTGTGTTCTATGCTTACAATACAAGCTGGTCAATGAGTGAACTGCAGTAAGGATGGTTTTGTACAGAGTCATAGTTTATGCCTACTCAGATATGAGTCCGTCAATCAATGAGCAAGTCCTAGATTGCGATAGCATCTTACAGAGAGCATATGTGTGTTGAATCCAGTTTGTGCCTATTACAATATGAGCGCAAGTATGAATAACCGAGCTGTGTTATATATTATGAAGGTGTTTTTGTACAGATTGGTACATGTGTTATTGTTAATTAATTCCGATGAATGAGTAGCGTCATAGATTAATGTCTTGATACAGAAGGCACGTGTTAGATGTAATCTATACCTGTCGAGATATTATATGACCAATGAATGAGCTGCGTTTAAGATGCGTCATTGAATTAATGTGTCTGTATAAATAATATTGCATTAATATGCACAAGTTTATTATGGAGTGTGCGACTAATTACAATTGTATTGAAATGAATCGATGAAATCCTACAGTATTTTGGTACAGATGCATAATAACGTTAGGCTGTACTTTGTACCTACTTAAGCCAATAATTTAAATAAAATCTGACATATAAACGCCGTCTAGTCTATGACACATTGATAATAAAATCAGCCATAGTAACTACGAACTCAATTGCATGTCAATTCTTTAACTATCGTAGGAAATTAATTGACATCAATAAAAACATCATCATTAAACAAACAAGTTATTGGGCCTGTATTGCAGTTGACGCTATATGCAGTCTCATAATTAAACATTTCTCGTTGCAGCCTATTAGTTAGGTATTAAACTGATATCTAACGTCTACTAATCTATGCCACATTGTTAATAAGTCAAAGAAACTACACTTTGTCACAACAGTCGCGTCTTACACGCCTCGCGCGTCGCAACACGTCTGTGTATCGCCCGGCGATTACTGCTCTAGTGCGAATGGTGTGGATTAGTTGGAAACTGTGGATTATTGTAGATACAAACTTCGTCCCCATCGAATGCGATATGTTCGTACCATATAAAATAACAAAACTTTGTTAATTTTTTTAGCTAAGTAAAATAATCTACATTCATAAAAACAACATTACCAGGAATAAAGATCACATCAGAATCCTACATAGTAGTTAACGCTTTATTCATTTCAATCACACAATCAAAGAATTTCCATCCATTAGGCATTAACACGCACGCAAAGGTCTGTTAATCTATACCACATTGATAATGAGTCAAATAAACTATTCTTTGTCACAACAGTCGCGTCTTACACGCCTCGCGCGTCGCAACACGTCTGCGTATCGCCCGGCGATACCTTCTCTAGTGCAAATTGTGTGGATTGGTTGGAAATACTGTGGAGAAAATTGATGTAGGAATAATACTGAGTGTAAATGTTGGTGTTGCTTATCAAAACGTGTTTAGTGTACAGTTAAGCGGAGATTTGGTTTACGTTAACTTTGCAACAGGAATTCGTTTTTATATGGATTTTGGAAAGACGCGGTTTGTCAGTGATGTTAATGATGAATGTTTTTAGTGTTGGATTTTGTAAATCGGCAAGAATTTCAATAGATATTTGGGATAATAAATCTAATATAAATTCCAGATATAGTACAAGTTTATCTGTAGACCAGTGTGACAATTTAAAAGTTTATAGCATTTGTGTATGTGAGTGAGCACATATAGATAGCGCGCGAGTTGAATGCAGAGCTCATGTATGTCTCGTCTAAGGCCCCGACTGCATTCAACTCGCGCGATAACTATACATACATGTCACGCCTTTTCCCCAAGGGGGTAGGCAGAGATCACGTACTTCCATTTGCTACGATCCTGACATACACCTTTCGCTTCTTCTGCATTCATAAGTCCTTTCATACAAATCGTCGGTTTAGAGTCTTCAACCTGATCTTTTATTAATAAGAGTGAGCACATAATATTATTAATTCAACTTAACGCGTGTGTTGACCTTTATGACACGCGTTAAGTTGAATTAATAATGTGCATGTGTTGTATAATATAATATCAAACACCTATTTTTGTGTTTGTAATATTTAAAAAATCTGATTGTGTACGCGACGAGCTAGCCACTTGTCACTACTTTTTCACAATTTTCCATCTAACCCAGCCCAGTTTTGTTTTTGGCTGAATGTGGTTAAATGGGCTAGGTACCCCTTTGACTCTGCCTATCCCTTCGGGGATTATTGGCGTTATGTTTGTTCTAAAAAGTAAGTCCTGATTCAAAATAATAAGTTGATATGATTTCCTTAACGTCTATAAACATTTATAAACCATTATTTTCATATAACTATACATTAACTACGTAGTATTGTATGAGTGACAAGCGATAATACAATAGTGACAGTCTTGTAATGGTGTGGCATATCTTGTAAACATACAAAGGATGAAATTATGTAATCACTCGCATAGTCTCCTAACTCACTGATATGACATAAACAATTTTGTAATGAGACTGACTAGCTCGATAGCGCATTCGATAGTGACCCTGCCCCATGCGCCAAGAGTTGTGAGCTCGATCCCCACCCAGGACAATCATTCGTGTGATGAATACTTATGTTTGTTCCGTGTCTGGGTGTTAATATCTAATATTTAAGTATATATTTGTAATCCCACTGTTGTTTCTGATATCCGTAACACAAGTGCTTAAGCTACTTACCTCGGAGTCAGATCAGAGTATGCGATGTAGTCTGTTATAGAAATAAACTGTTGATTCTCCTTACAAAAACGAGAGATAAGCTTTAAATCCTATCTAAATAATGACTAACAAGTTTACAATATACGGCACTATTTTTCCCATGATTGTCTGGGACTTAAAAATAATGTGTGAACTTTGTTTCGTGCATAGCATGTCGTAAAAGGCGACTTGTGGTGGCGGATTTACGGTCTTGGCCGCCCTAGGCCCCAGGCCATAACTCTCAGTACTAAACCATTCTTTATCGCTTATACCATAGGGAGTGTTCAGAGGAATTGTTCGGAACTATCCCAGCCGCTGCTTCTCGTCATCGTTCTTCGCGACAAAATATCCAACCTCATCACCTTGATGCTTGGCAGTCCACAACTGTGCGATTTTCTCGTAACTTTTTGCCATGCACGACTGAACTGTGGAATTCTTTGTCGCCAGCAGTATTTCTGGACCAATACGACATTCAAATCTTAAAAAATCTTAAAAAAGAGAGCGCATCTTCATCTTAAAGGCCGGCAGCGCCTGTAACTCCTAATATTACAGATGTACATGGGCGACAGTAATCACTTACCATCAGGTGAACTGTCTGCTCGTCTGCCCGCGATAACATAAAAAAAAAAGAAAAAAAAAAAAAAAAGCATCGGCATTTTTGAGAGCTAAGATTGTCAAATACCCAGCTTGATTGCTTGATCCATCATTCCAATCTATAGTAGGGATTGAAATCCAGCGTCATTGAACCAGAATTTAATTCAGCAAAGCTAAAATTATGCCGGATCCAGCTGATGTCTCTAGTCTGAACCAACATCGTTCTGTTACATATCTGGCGCAACAGTTCGCATGAGAAGCACTTATTCTTACCATTAAGCTACCATCTAACTTTTCTTACTAATATTATAAACGCGAAAGTTTGTATGGATGGATGGATGTTTGTTACTCCGTCACGCAAAAAGTATTGCATGGATTTTAATGAAACTTTACAATAGTATAGCCATGTCTGGTCAGTCACATACATTTTAGATTTCGTATAGACTTGACACAGACAGATGTCGCTACAGGCATCATTTAGACTGACTGAAATGCTTTTTTCATAAAATAAGTTATTTACGTAATTTCTTAGATAATTTATTAAATTTAAGTGAAAAACATGAATATAAAATATTTTCGTCAAAAGCAAACCAAAATAGTATTTGTTTTAAAACCATGAATTTTACACAGATGGCGTATTATTACTAAGAAACGAATAACCTGTGCTTGTGCTTGTATTATTTCTGATAAACAGACTAAACTTTGCTGTAGTTCTAATTACTCTCCACTGTCGCTGTACTTGCGCGAGTTATAGCAGTAACTTTTCAAGTATGGACAGTGACCCTCTGTTGTACGTAGTATATTATTACTCTGTGATATAGCTAATACATTAGAATAACACATAAACTATGTTTCATCGACATACCACGCAAGCAAGGCCGCGGGCAGAAGCTAGTTGGTTCATACATCAACAATTACCAAACTTGTAACCGAATCAATACTGGATGCTACATCCAGTATTTATTCACGCTATCAAACCAGTTTCTAATTTATTGTTTGACCCAATGAACGAATCGTTAGTCGACACTGCGGTTTGAACACTGATTAGGTAGTTAATTAACTAACGATTGTATAATATTGTGAGGAATTTGATGTATTACTTCTATGAGACAGTTGGGAATAAAGGCCGCTTCGAATCCCGCTGGTGACAAATGGTCGTGTGATGAACGTAAGCAGCAATGATGACTGGAGTCGTGGATGTTTATAAGCGTACACAAAACTATTATTATAAGCGAATCACGGGTACGGTACGGGATAAATATTTTCATTCAGTATAAAAAATATTCTAATTTTATTCTAAAAACTCAGGAAGTTATAAGTATTTGTCTATTAGTTTATTCTTAGTAAATAAATAAATTCTCCAGACTGACACATCAATTCCCTAATTCCAAACTAAGCTTATAAACTTGTGCTATGGGTACTAAGTTAACGGATAAACATATCTAAATACGTTTATAAACATCCATGACTCGAGTACAAATGTCCATGTTCATTACACGAAACATTTCCCATAGCGGTATTCGAACCCGCGACCCTTGGTATGTTGGCCAAGGTATCTGACAGCATTGCCAGATGTCCTAATTTAAGCGGGACGTCCCGATTTTTAAGTCAAAATTAAATGTCCCGCGCATCAAGAAGAAAAACAAAAATTGTGTTAAAATAATACTTGAACGGTCCCTAACTTGAACTTAAATAAAAAGATAAATATTTAAAAACTTCTGATTATGTACGTTTTTTACTACGTTTTTCTTTCGTCGAAAGAATCTCGTTTTTTTTTTCACTCAAAAAGTTCTAAAATCCCTACTTGGCGAAAAAAAATACTGGCAACACTGGTCTCTGTCCACTCATCCAACGGGCCTGTCAATATCAGGATACTATCTCCACCTATTCGGGTCTAGACATAATACAACCCTACGGCTACTAATATTATAAATGCGAAAGTTTGTTTGGAATTGTGGATGTTTGTTACTCTTTCACGCAATAACTACTGAATGGATTTTAATGAAACTTTAGAATAATATAGCTCATACACCCGAATAACATATAGGCTATGTTTCATCGATGTACCACGCGAGCGAAGCCGCGGGAAGTAGCTATCTATATAAATAAAACAAAGTCGTGTTTGTTACACCACTTATAAGTCGAGAACGGCTGAACCGATTTACGTTGTTTTTGATTTGTTGGATTTGTCTTCGTCCAGAATAACAGAATAACTATTAAAAACATTGAAAAATGGACGATAAAACAAAATAAAAGCAAAAGTATTTTTTCTCATATAAAACGGTGGGATTCGTATCTGTCAATGTTAAATGTCAATCGACAAATCAATGTCGATTTTCATTTACTGGGCGATACGAAGTTCGCCGGGACAGCTAGTTAAATCATAAACACTTCTTTCCACTTGTAGCGAACTGTGACGTAATAGACGAGACTTATATCGGTAACCTATAAATTAAATTGAACAAATCAGATTCCAGTATGCCGGGGTCGGGAGGGATCACGCTATCAAATGTATCGTTAGCGGTGGACGGGAGATATCGAAATGAGTATTCGAGTTGGCATTTTATAATCAAGTAATTTTTTTTTTATTTATCATTCATATGTATGGGGAGCGGTGGTAGCTCAATGGTAAGGACACGCGCCTCTTAACCGAGGAGTGCGGGTTCAAACCCAGGCACGTACCTCTGGATTTTTCAAGTCTATGTACGTATTTATACCACTAGCTCGACGGTGAAGGAAAACATCGTGATGAAACCTGCAAATTCAAACAACTTTAGGCTTGTAACCATGATCCAAAAATTAAGGTTACGAAGGTCAGATCGGCAGTCGCTTTAATGTAATTACCAGACTCGCTAAATCCTGAATCATGGTCTAAGCGGACACCGTCTAAGCACGAGACATCACGCTAGGAAGATGATGATACATACATGTGTACAAACATACATAACTTCACGCTCGTAATCCCCGAAGGGGTAGGCAGAGTCAAAGTGACAGCAGGCCCCTTAAACCACATTCAGCCAACAATAAAACTGGGGTGGGCTAGATGGAAAATTGTGAAAAAGTAGTGACAAGTGGCTAGCTCGTCGCCTATACAATCACGCACCCAAAACCCGATATACCATTAGTCGCCTTTTACGACATTCTAGGCAAGGAACACAGTTGGCACATTAATATTAAGTCCCAGACCAACATCGGACATATTAGTTTTTCGTGTATGATAAATGTTGCGCTAAGCAACTCGCGGCTTACTCGCCGTTCCATTTGGCTTCGTCATGGCGCAATATTGAGTTAACTCAATAAGCTGACTCAGTGAGTTAGGTTTGAGTTACTGAGTTGACCTATATCTATATACTAGCTGACCCGGCGAACTTCGTTCCGTCAATGAGAAGCTTTGCTCTTGAATACTGATATATTTTTTCTATTAATGAATATCACATTTTATTACTTATTATCCTATTCCGGACGAAGATGAATCCAAAAACACAAAGATCATAAACATTGGTTCATCCATTCTCGAAATATAAATGATGTAACTAACACGACTTTGTTTAATATATATTGATGTACTTATATGTTAACAGAAAGTGATGTAAGGAGCCATAAAAACCGTAGAGCTTGTAGGAAAAGGATCATGAATGTTGAAGAGGCGAGTGAGGTGTGTAAGGATCGTGCCATATGGCGTTCGGTTCTCTCTGCCTACCCCGCTAGGGAATTGGCGTGAAGTTAGTTAGTTGTTAGTCTATACTTACTTATAATATTATAAAGAGGAAAGATGTGATTGTTTGTCTGTTTGCTTCGAATAGGCTCCGAAACTACTGGACCGATTTGAATAATTCTTTCACCAATGGAAAGCTACTTCATCAGCGAGTAACATAGGCTATATTTTATCTCCGTATTCCCACGGGAAAGGGGTCTACGCGGGTGAAACCGCGGGGCGCAGCTAGTTAGTTTTTATATTATTATGTAGATATGTATTTAAAGGTTATATCAAAACTGTAACTGCCAACTAGTTCTGGTCAGAGATATGTTGTAATTATAACGAGACCTTATGACCCAGCGCGTGCACATTCCGTTATCTATAATAGTTATCGTGCTTCAATAGATATGTGGCTACGAGCAAAATGGTGGTAGTACATACTTACGTGGTAGGCTGAGGGCAAGGAGCAATGAGATTCGTACGTTTAACCAAAAATCGATTCAGGTTAGATGGGAAATTGCGATTAGTAGGTTACAAATGGCTTGTCGCCTATCACAAACCCTATACGTCATTAGTCGCCTTTTACAACATGCTAGGCAAGGGACACGGGTCTTTCGTCGACTCGTCCCACGGGACGAATCGCAGAAGGAGCCTTTTTGAAGTAGTTGATTCGCACGATGGTATGAATCGGGCAGAAGTTTTTTGTACTTCGCCGATTCGCATCGTGGTGCGAATCACACAATGCATCTATTAGACTTCGTCAATTCCAACCAATAACATGTTGCTGCCCGATTCATACCATGGTGCGAATTAACGACTTCAACAAGGCTCCTTGTGCGATTCATCCCGTGGGACGAACAGCTCGTGGGGCGAATCGACGAAAGACCGAGGAACACAGTTGGCTTGGCATGTTCTTTTCGAGACTTAGACCAACTTGGGATAAATATTAAGTGGTATAATGATGAATAGTACCTTATGTGTGACTAGCAGCAGTTACATACAGACTATCATACATACATAACATCACTCCCGTAATCCCCAAAGGCAAAGTCAAACGGGCAATCAGTCACTTTAACCACATTTAGCCAAAAATAAGTTTGGCTGAGTTAGATGGAAAATTTAAAAAAAGTTGTGACAATTGGCTAGCTTGACGGCTGACCGGGACGTATGGAAGAAGAAGACATGCTGCGCCGACCCCAGATGAACTGGGAGAAGGGCAAGAGGATGATGATGATGAAGTGGCTAGCTTGTCGCTTACACAATCACATATCCAAAAGAGGATAGCATCATATACGTGGATAGAACTTCAGAATATAATGAGTAAACACATTATAATAGACAGACACACCTACAGTTTCGACGTCACTGGCGTTAAAGAAATTGTTTATTTGTTAAACCTATCATGACGTACTTGTAATATTTGACAACACGTATATTTGTGTTCCATTGTGTTGGGACGCAACGGTGGTAGCTCAATGGTAAGGGCACGCGCCTCTTAACCGAGGAGTGCGGGTTCAAACCCGACACGTACCTCTCGATTTTTCAAGTCTATGTACGTATTTATACCACTAGCTAGCATTTAAGCGACTGCCGATCTGACCTTCGTAACCCTAAGATAGGGGAACCAGACAATTTTTGGATCATGGTTACAAATGCAAAGTTGTTTGAATTTGCAGGTTTCATCACGATGTTTTCCCTCACCGTCGAGCTAGTGGTATAAATACCACCGCTGTATTCTTATTATTTATACATACGCACATACTATCACTTAAAAAGTAAGGTAATTTAACCATTTCTATCTTAATTTCTAGTCTAAGCACGGGACATAACACTAGGAGATGAAAATCATTGTTGTAGTGTCATACTTTTTAAATTGCTATATTTTTTATAGAGCGCTGAGAAACATGACAACTGTAAAATACACGATTCTGTCGTAAACAAATTACGAATATCTCGTTTGCTCAATAAACACGAGAAGTATTTACTCAGATACAAGAATAAAAGTGACATTATTTAATCAGGTGTATTTGAAACAACAATCCGACTTTAACTGGATATTGTGATAATACATTTTAAAACTATATGTCATCTTGTTTTCGTGTTTATCTAATAATAAGTTAAGACAGTGGGAATAACATGTACAAAGCTATGTACTTAAGAGATTTATTTTTGCCAATGTTGCGTGGTACGTATATACATACATCAATTAATCAAAAATTGTCTGGTTGCCCTAATTTAGGGTTACGAAGGTCAGATCGGCAGTCGCTTCAATGTAATTACCAGACTCGCTAAATCCTGGATCATGGTCTAAGCGGACCCCGTCTAAACACAGGATATAGCGCTAGGAAGATGATGGTGATCATGTACATAATCATCACGCCTGTAATCCCCGAAGGGGTAGGCAGAGTCAAACGGGCAGCTAGCCTCCATAACCACAATCAGTGAAACAATAAAATTAAACTGGGCTGGGTTAGATGGAAAACTGTAAAAAAATACAGTTGTGTTACACTGACAATTACGGATTTATACCACTTGCTTGCTGACCTGCACATTCAAATAACTAAAGATGTGTAACAGTTACCCGATCTAGCAGTTACGAAGGTCAAACAGTCTACATACATAATGTCACGCCTTTTTCCCATGGGGGTAGGCAGAGTTCACATCCTTCCATTTGCTATGATCCTGACAAACACCTTTCGCTTCTTCTACATTCATAAGTCTTTTCATACATGTTCTTTCAGACAGTCTAAAACTAGACTAACTAACTTCACGCCAATTCCCTAGCAGGTAGAAAGAATTGATTGATGTATAACACTTTGCTTACACAGATTTGACATTCATAATCTTTTTATACCCGCTCCACGTGATTTGATGGACAATAGCTTCAATGTAATAACCAGACTCGCTAAACCCAACATCATAGTCCAACCGGACCTCCGCCCGACCTTTTTAATATCATGACCCGTATGACCTTTTGGGAAAACTGAATGCTTTATACGCGAGATACAGATAGTAGGTACTTGCTAAGCTAGGTATTTTATTAGTTTACGTCTTAAATTACCCCCAAAGAATAGCTGATTTACCCCCGCGGGGGTAATTACCCGTAGGTTCGGAACCACTGCTCTAGGAAGATGATTTATCATTTGCACTCATTTACATAATTGTCATCTCGTTTGCAATCTCCAAAGTAAGTAGTCAGTATAGGGAGCAATGAGCTCTTCAAACAACATTTACCCAAAAAATTTATTGAGTTAGATGGAAAATTGTGAAAAGTAGCAACAAGTAGCTAGCTCATCCCCTACATAATCACAAACCCATACATACATACATAACATCACGCCTATAATCCCCGAAGGGGTAGGCAGAGTCAAAGGGGCAGCAGGCCCCTTCAACCACATTCAGCCAAAAATAAAGCCGGGCTGGGTTAGATTGAAAATTGTGAAAAAGCAGTGACAAGCGGCTAACCTGTCGCCTACACAATCACACACCCAAAACCCGATATGCCATTAGTCGCCTTTTACGACATGCTAGGCAAGAACCACAGTTGGCATATTCTTTTTAAGTCCCTTACCAACATGGGACAGTGGGCTGGGTTGGATGGAAAGGAGTGAAAAAGGAGGTACAAGTGGCTAGCTCGTCGCCTACTCAGTCACATACCCAAAACCCCGTAAACCATTAGTCGCCTTTTACGACATGCTAGGTAGGAACCACAGTTGGCACATTCTTTTTTTTTGTCCCAGTCCAACATGGGACAATAATCACAAACCCAATACACTATTAGTCGCCTTCCATGACATGCTAGGCATTGTACACAGTTGGCACATTCTTTTAAGTCCCAGACTAACACAGGACTATGATTTATTTACACTCACATTCGCCAAAATCTCGGTTGTCAAGCGTCTCCTTCGGTTATTTCCAGTATCACGTAAACAAGTATCTATTATATTTCTCGTCTCGCTAATTGAATTGACATAGGGAATTTCTGTGTATTAGATAAGCAAATGTTAGGCTGCCTGTCCACCGGATAGGAGCGAGGCTGCAGTTGAAAATCAAACAATGGAAAATGTCCACTGACGAAGAGCAGAGATTTCATGCAATTCTATTGGTTTTTTTTTTGAGAGGACATCGTTAGTTGACCGAAGTCGGCCTTTACTACATACCGGACTGGCGGGGGAGCGGGAAACTCCCACCCCTAAAATTTAGGCAACAGCCTGAGGGCTCCCCTATGGGGCTCGAACCTCGGCTCAGGACGTTGCTGGAGAGGGCAGACGCACGTAGGTTTGGGGATAGAAGCGACCGGGCGCGGGCCGGTTACGCGAATACGCTAGCGGGGGCGGCGCGACGCGAGTCCTCGCCGGCGAGGACGGAACGACGGGCGACTTGAGGTGTTGGACTGTGTCGCGAGCTGCTGAGCCGACGTCACGGCTAGCGTAATGGCGTCGTCGGGATCTAGGAGGACGTTCCTAGGCCGACATTTTCTATGGGAGACTACGGGAGGGGAAGCAATTCTATTGGTGGATTTTTTAATTCTAACCGAAATTTTTGACTGAATATGGCTTAAGGAGCTTATCGCTTTTTTGGACTCTGTCTATCCATTCGGGGATTACGGGCGTGATGGTATGATCATGATGATGACGACTTTTAAAGTCACGGATACACTAGGGAACAAATGTCCTGCGAATCGTGTCGCCAGCGACTTCTGGTGATGTGGTGCGACGTTTCCAGACTTGGCTCGACCTTTCTGACGCCAGACCTCGCTACTTTTAAACGCGCGACGTCGCCAGATTGACTGGCCCGTTGGCCGAGGTCAGGGACCCTGGCCACGAAACCAAGGATCCCGGTTTCGTGTGATGAACATGACATTTGTACTTGAGTGATGGATGTTTATAAACATATCCAAGTATGTATATCCGTTCACATAGTATCCATAGCACAAGCATAAGCTTAGTTTGGAACTAGGGAATTGGTGTCAGTTTGGAGAATTTACTGTCAAATCGCCCGTCTTCGCGTGACATATCACCGAACATGTCGTGGGACATTTGTCCCCAGTGTATCCGTGGCTTAACTCACTCACCGCTCCGCTGACTCCGGTGGACAGCAGCCTTACGATGCCAACGATAATGGCTTCGTGACTGATAACGATACAGATCAACAGATCACGGAGTGATCGTCCCACTCGTTATAACGAGTAATTTTAAAGATGGAGGTCAAGCTGAGGGTTATCGAAAGTAGTACTAGATGGTACTATTACATACAAAGATATTATTACGCTTGTAATCTTCGAAGGGGTAGGCAGAGTCAAAGGGACAGCCCAATTAACCACGTTCAGCCAAAAATAAAACTGGGCTGGGCTAGATGAACGAACATTGTGAAATAGTAGTTACAAGTGGCTAGCTCGTTGCCAACACATTCACATACCCAAAACCCGATAAACCATTAGTCGCCTTTTACGACATAATAAATAAAAAAATTAAATAAAAATATTTTATTGCCAGCACAAAGAAAATATTTAAAAAAATATATTTAAAAAATAAAAATGTATCGCTATGTTTTCAGGGGGTTCCCAAACTAGGCTATGCCTGTATCTTGGGAAACCAACGTCCAGTTAAATTACGGAGTTTTATTAAAACTCAAATAAATAAATGCTAGACAAGAAACACAGTTGGCACATAATTTTTAAGCACCAGACCAACAGGTACTGGCAACGGATGTTGTCACAATACAGAAGATCGATGAATGAAATGAAATGATTTGACATCTTTTTTATGATCTGTGGAAATGTAATGCTTCCAAAGATTTTGTTTGGTGACGTGACGGCCTAACATAGTTTCAAAGGAATTAAAATAAAATGTACAAATTGGAATTAATTGAGATTAGTTATCTTCATGCTTGCAATCATTATCTTCTTTTTTTATACATGAAAAGCTTAAAGCTCAATTTTTCATGTATAAAAAAAGAAGCAAATAAATTTTATTATAATACAGATGAATTTAAAATGTCTTTGCTTGTTTTCTTTGCCAAATACCGAGTGACATTCACATTTGGTCTCTTTTTACTGTTTCGATCGGTCATTCGGTCGTTCATTAAGTGTTTTGAATATTTTTTTCTTTAATATTATCATAATGCCATACAAAATCTATGAAATCATTGTAATTTAACGACTTTCACGACTTGGTTTGGTTCATAATTTTGTTTTCTCCTCGGATGTTCTATATTATTCTTTCTTATTTATTATCCGTAATGATTTTTATTCATATTCATATGCCTTCTCTGTATTTTTCATTTGTACAACTGGCTTTTACAAGGTCATTTTTATCTGTGACCAGAATTTTCCACTTTTTATGATAATAATAAAGTTATTTTAATGATAATAATTTTTGCACATTCGTATAGTTACATACATACCTCCACGCCTGCTATCTAAAAGGGGTAGACAGAGTCCAATATATGATAAGATCATTAAACCACAATTAAAAAATAATAATTTCTGCTTAAATGGAAAATTGTGAAAAAGTTGTGACAAGTGGCTATTCGTCGTCTACACAATCACAAACCATTACTCGCCTTTTGTTTAAGACATGCTGGGCCGTCGACCAACAGGAATGTACCAACTGGTCCTCATCAGTTAGTATATTCTATTTAAATACATACGTATGGGTATAGCATATTATCCAAAGTAATAGCAGGTCGTATTTCTATTATATTATTTATTGAAAAATAAGGAAACCAATCACATTTTTTAATTACTCACGAGATAGTCCCCAAATTAGGTTTAAAGTAAAGTAAAGCAAGCTTACTTTTGATTAAAGCTTAGCTTTTAAGATAAGCCAACCTAACTCCTAAAAAAACATAACCTAATTTACATTACTGTAACCAAACATGTTTCCAACCAATCCAGCTCTAACGAAGTGGTGCTAAACAATAGTGATATTAAAAGTGGACTCCTGAATGAACAGGAAGATGACAAGGAACGTGTCGAAAGTGATCAAATACAACCTGACCGTCTCGCAGTTGTCTCACATTTGGACGTTAAGACTGAGGACTGTTTTCTGACGGTTGAACTAGTAAGTCTTCCGGAGGCTGTGATAATTGAAGAGTTGAAGTAGACTGTGTTAGTGAAGGCATTGGAAGTGACATCTAGTGTAGCGACTTGGGGAGTAAAGCAGAAGATAGTAGTGGAGCTTCAAGGACTAAGGGAAACTGAAATCTGAATGAAGAAAATCTAGACTAACGCTATTCTGCCAGTATGATAACGTCTTGTCAAAGACTTTGCAACGGAAGAGATTGAAAAGTCTGTGTTGAGTCCAACAAAACAGAACCTTCGAACCGATGTCTTTATGGTGATTTTCTTAGGTAGACGCTTCCACAGAACTAGAAATATAATGTATATGTAATATGTAAATAAATCCATCAAAGTGACAAAATACATTTGAAGTATAAATACTTGAAAACAATTTAAATTCATCGAGATAGTCTAGGAAGAAATTTGTTTCAAAATTGAAACATTTGGGATTTCAAGTCAAATAGTACACTTGACTACTAGACTACATATATAGTTACTGGTGGTGCTTAATAAGCTTAGTGTTCAAGGATCCAAACTGGTCCAAAGTCTGGTCAGTCAAAGAGCCTAAAACCCTAACATCTTGAAAGAACTTTGAGCCAACGTGTGAATCTTGAAATACAAGAATACGTAAAACAAAAGCGAATAACTAATCTTGACAAGCTGATCCCATTTGGAAGAACGCTGACATCATTAAAACATTTGAACACTAGCACATAAGTAATCTTGACAATCTGAAGCCAACTGGATACTCTTCTATCAAAACAGCTCCCGAAGGAAATCCTCCCAAAGTCAAGATCGAAAACTTCGGGATCTCAAGTCATCCACCAAAAGTGAAAAGCGCTTAAGTAATTCTCAAAAATACTTGAAAAATTCCAAAACCAAATTCATCTGGAAACACCCGTCAAAACTAGACTTGCCGAAGGATACACTCTCAAGGTGTCAAAATTGAAACCTTCCCAGAGGACCTCTTCAAGATGGTGGAGGATACATCTCATGCCCCTCCCGAGAGGGTCTCCGCGGCCGCCGTGCTGCAGTTCGCGGCGAGAGAGGCGCGGGAGGGCCGCCGCCTCGCCGAGTTCGGTGCGCACGCGCTGGCCACGATCACATATAACGCTTACGGTATTGTATGATGTATTTAATGATTAGGTGTGATGGTTACAATTAATAAATAGATCCGAAAAAAATAGATCCCTAAACATATCACACTTGTATAAGCGTGATATATTTTTTTTTAAGGAGCGATTATAGTTTTTTGTTAAGAACACGCGCCGCATATGCGAGGGGTTCAAATCTGAGCTTTTACCTCTGGATTTTTTAAATCTATTGTACTACTCGGCGTGAGAGAAAAAATCGTGATGCAACCGGCGCGTTCATACAACTGTGCAAGTATAACTATGATCCAATTGTTCTGGTCATCTATCATAAAAGTTAGACAGGGAAATCATAAAGGTTAGAAATGCATGTCGGCAGTCGCGGACACAGAGTTAGACAAGGAAAAAAATAATCATCATCATCTTACTAATATTATAAACGCGTAAGTTTGTATGGATGGATGGATGGATTTGTGGATGTTAGTCTTTCACGCAAAAGGTACTGCATGGATTTCAATGAAACTTTACTTTACTTAAATACATAACATCATGCCCACAATCCCCGAAGGGGTAGGCAGAGTCAAAGGGGCAGCATGCCCCTTCAACCACATTCAGCCAAAAATAAATCCGGGCTGGGTTAGATTAAAAATTGTGAAAAAGCAGTGACAAGCGGCTAACCTGTCGCCTACACAATCACATACCCAAAACCCGATATACCTTAGTCGCGTTTTACGACATGCTAGGCAAGAACCACAGTTTGCATATTCTTTTTAAGTCCCAGACCAACATGGGATAGTGGGCTGGGTTGGATGGTAACTTTACTTATATATTAGAATAATACATAAGCTATGTTTCATCGATGTACCGCGCGAGCCAGGCCGCGGGATATACTCGTCCACTGTTAGGCCTCACCTAATGAACGCCTCTGGGTCCGTTTTGCCTTGTCCATGGTGACTATGCCTGCCATCTTTCGTAAAAAAATAATTCCAATGACGGTTTTCTGAATTAAAACATCCACAAGCTGGCGTAACTTGCAGTCTTGTCACCGTCCTCATTGGTTATTGACAGATTAAACTGACATGCTGTCAACAAGGAGCCAATGGTGACAGTGATAAGACCACGAGACTGGCGGTTTTTGTATTTTGAAAACCCTCATTGGTCACTTATCTATGCGTGCACGAATGGACTTTTGTATGGCCCAATTAAAAAATGTTATCTATACCAATGTTGGTCGTCACTAATTATATATTTGGACTTGTTTAGACGAAGAGTGTACATTAAATGAGATTGTGAACTCATATACTTAGAGTACTGGTTCAAATCCGAGAAATATCTACATACATACATGTTGAAGGAGTAGTAAACAGATTAAACAAAAAATATATATAGCTGGGTTAGATGGGAAACTGTGAGAGTAGTGACAAGTGGCTAGCTCGTCACCCACACATCACATACCCAACACCTGATATACCATTAGTCGCCTTTTACGACATGCTAGGCAAGAAACACAGTTGGCACAATCTTTTTTAAGTCCCAGACCAACATGGGACGAACTTTTTTTTACCTACGATATTAATTTCATACCTGTATGTGTGAGTGTATGTCTGTGTGTGTGGCCATTGACTATATCAGTGGGTTGACCACTCTTAACTGACAATAACAAACTTAATTACTACTAAAATATAACATCTCACATCCAGAATAAGTTAGTTCGTTTATTAACATCTGACCTTAGATAATTTACGCTTGTTTGTTAAAGAATTATCTCACTTAGTTGTTACTAGCTGTGCCAGCGGTGTCACCCGCGTTTATGGTTAATATTATAAAGACTATTTCCGTCATACATGATTTCTATGTAACTTTAACCATTAAGGCTGCACACGCGACGGAAGCTTAAAAAATGGAGTAACTTCTCCCGTTTTCCCAACATTTCCCTTCACTACTCTGCTCCTATTGATTGTAGCGTGATGAAAAGTAATACTATAACCTGCCCAGGAGTATGAAGAATAATTGTACCAAGTTTCGTTAAAATCCGTCGAGTAGTTTTTGTTTCTATAAGGAACATACAGACAGACAGACAGACAAAAATTTTACTGATTGCATTATTGGCATCAGTATCGATCACTAATCACCCCCTGATAGTTATTTTGAAAATATATTTCATGTACAGAATTGACCTCTCTACAGATTTATTATAAGTATAGATAATAATTTATTTTGTCTTTAGTGTGATCGTCATTTTGCATCTAGTTTTTTCAGCTCAACTGTCTAACGGTTACGAAGGTCGGCAGTCGCTTCAATGTAGTAACCAGCCTTCCTTAATCCAGGGCGATGATGATTTTAAATTATTGATCATACAATTAATGTACAATGATAGACCTAAAAATCGTAAGCAAACAAGGAACTCGAGCGTAAAGCAATGGCAGAAGTGGTTGTTCACAGACGTGTGACGTCACAATACATTCAGCCAATCACAACCGTTTACGGTCGCGTGGCTCCTACTCAAAATAAATTTATTTTATTTTGGGTTTTTTTGGTGAAAATATTCAATATTTTTTATATTTATTAATGGAAATCGCATTTAAAATTCGTAAGTAACGCGGATGACAATAAATAAGTAATTATTTTTCATACTGTCAAATAGCCTATTGTTCAGTACAGTAAAAAGTAGCAAGACGTATATGTCCTTATGCAAAAATATTAGTTCTTGCATTAGAATAAATATGTATTGCTCCTTTTTTGTTATACCTAGGGCATACCTGGGGCGACCGTCTGGGCGACGGCCAGTTGGGCGCCCCAGATATCGCTGGATTGACGAAGTGGTAAAAGACCTAAAGGAGCTCCAAGTGCCCAACTGGGCAAATTTGGCACGTAACAGACCGGAATGGCGTTCTTTAATGTCGGAGGCCAAGACCCACTTCGGGTCGCTGAGCCAGCGTAGTAAGTAAGTAAGTAACTTTTTTGTTAAGTGTGCCCCAAAATTGAGGCCAATATCTAACAAATTAAACTTCACGCCACTTCCCTAGCGGGGTAGGCAGAGAGAACCGAACGCCATATGGCACGATCCTTACAAACCTCACTCGCCTCTTCAACATTCATGATCCTTTCATTCAAGCTCTACGGTTTTTATGACTCCTAACATCACTGTCAATACCTACACCAGTTATTATTAAATTAGGTATTTTTTAACAACGAGCATAGTTAGTTAAAAAATACTTAATTTCGAATTATGCTAACTTCTATTATGTAAAGTTTAATAATACAATGAAAATCAGTTATCCAGAAGACTCATTATGCGTGCGTACATAGACTGCTAAAATTCCATTCCGTTTGACTTTTCCGTTGTTCCATACAAGGTAATGGTCAGGCTACTACTGAATGTCGTCGCAATGTCACTACGTACAACTTATTGAACCATGTTTTGCATGTAGCTTAAAAAAGTGCGAGATTACTCTAAAGCAGCGTTTCTCAAAGGGGGGTACGCGAACCCCTAGGGGTTCGCCATTAGATCATAGAGGGTTCGCGGGAAGATTTACGTAATGGAGGATGAACGACTGACCCGTGCGACACGCTTGTCGGCGGGCGCGCTACTGAACGTACTGTCTGATCTGAACCTACTCTGACCGGGGGTGAGTCTAGCGGTTCGCCTTCCTCTGGAGACTTTAAAAGGGGTACGTGGAGCCATAAGTTTGAGAAACCCTGCCCTAAAATATAGGTTTGGTCCCAAAAAATACCATAGAGCTTCTTTGCCCAGCCACACTTGAGCTGCAATGAGTGAAGCCGCCTAGTGTATTGCGCTTCAATGTTATATGCTCATTTAAAATGTCAATAAGGATTTTCTAATTGCTCTAAGTCGGGGGTTCCCAAACATTGAGTGACTGAGGACCACTTTTCAATATTATCCGGAACCACTAGGTCGAAAATTAAGGTCTTCCGCGGACCAAATGATAAGTCTTGCGGACCACTGTTTGGGAACCACTGCTCTCACTGATGGTATAATCTCAGTACGGATGCTGTAACTCTTCTGACTAATGGTTGTTGTCCCCAGCGGCCCTGGGCGAGATGGGCGGCAGCGGCACCAGCTCCTCCTCGTCGCACATGTCCCCGGGCTGGCCGGTCAACGACCTGGACCTGGATCTACCCGGGGAGCTGACTATGAAGTAAGATATTTATGTAATAATTAGTATATCAGTGTTTATGGGCAGCAATGATCACTTGACCTGAGCAGTCTGCTCGCTTGCCACTGTTTTTGTAAAAACCAATGTTGGACTCAGCAAATGGAGTGGCGGGTCATCTGATGGCTCGATGGCGCATTCGGTAGTGATCCTGCCCCATGCGCCAAGAGTTGTGGGTTCGATCCCTACCCAAGACGAACATTCGTGTGATAAATACTTGTGTTTGCTCTGTGTCTGGGTGCTAATATACAACATTTAAGTATGTATTTGTAATACCACTGTTGATTCTGATATCCGTAACACAAGTGCTTAAGCTACTTACCTCGGAGTCAGATCAATGTATGTAATATAGAATGACATAAATTTTATTTATTTGTGTTACTTAAGGGGGGGAAAACTAGGGCGCCTGCTCCGGGCGGCAGTTTAAGAGGCCAAAAGTATAAAAAGTCATACATTGTACATCAGTTACTTTTTAACAATGCGTCTCAAATGCTAGGAGGGGGCGCCAAAATCAAAATTTTTCCCTGGTTCAAAAGAGCTACCATGGGGCGCTCTCTAAGCAGCGTCGGGTACGCGTTACCCAAGTCGAGTCGAGTCGACTCGAGTCAGGTCGAGTCGAGTCCTAGCTGACGATTCAATAGGGGCAGCGACGCCTCAGGCGGCGTAGAGGATGCATCCCGGAGTTTTAGTGGGTATACCCCGGCCACTACCACCTTGGCCGGAGAGGGGATCTCTTATTACAGAGGTCGCTGGGAGTCCCACATAACCTAACCACTTCGCCTCCCCGTGGCGAAGTAACCACTCACCGAGTCGAAGTAACCACTTCGCCTCCCCGAGGCAAAGTGGTATGCGTAATGCATTTCTCCGGGTAAATAAAAAAGGTCAAGTCGAGTCGAGTCCAGTCGATTCGAGTAGAGTCGAGTCGAGTCGAGTCGAATCGAGTATGCTGACAGCAATAGTCCGTGTTACAGCGACGCGCTGCTGTCCCTGCCGTCGCTGGCCGTGTTCAAGCAGGAGGCGCCCTCGCCCACCGGCGCCGTGCTGTCGCCCCCGCGCCGCGGGTGGCCTGCCAGGCGCGTCGATGACAGGCAGGTGAGGCCTTGGACCACTCCGAAATGTTACCTACTAGCAGCGCCCCGCGGTTTCACCCGCGTAGTTCCCGTTCCCGTAGGAATATGAGGAAAAAATATAGCCTATGTTACTTGCGGATAATGCAGCTTTCCCATGGTGAAAGAATTTTTGAAATCGGCACAGTAGATTTTGAGTTTATTCATTAAAAACATACACACACACACAAAAATACAAATCTTTCCTCCTTATAAACTTAGTTTAGATAACCCGTCTTATTGAGCAGTGATTACTCGTCAATAAGGACATGTGGCTCGTATCCGAGGAGTGCGGGGTCAAACCCGGGCACTCTACCTATGGGTTTTTCAAATCTTTGTACGTAGTTATGCCAGTAATTAGGAAAAACATCGTGCCGAAACCTATGGTTGTGTAACCATGATCCAAAAAATGTCCGGTTCCCTATTTAAGGGTTATGAAGGTCAAATAAATCGACAAGAGGGTTATCCTCATTCTGACTTGCTCCGGCGCAGACGGACGCACGATCCTTTGACCTTCTCCTAATACACTTGGTTTAGATTTTCAATCCTTTATAATACTTTGACAGCCAATATATCCTGGTCCTACGCCTGACCTGTCCGATCATGACGGTGCCGTCTCACCGGACTATGAGAGTGAAGGAACAGAGAGTGCACCTGTGTTAGCGCACACACTTGTGCACTATAATATCTTCTGCGCAGTTGGCTAATCCTCGTTGAATTGGCCGCCGTGACCGATATCGGTTAGAAGGACATTATGTCCTCCTAACCGATACCGATATTATTATCTTTATATACCTTTCTTTATTTAGAAGGCCGGGCCGGGTTAGTTTAGAAACTTATGTTGTTTCTACCCCAGGTGACCAACATGGTGGTGGATGGAGGCAACCGCGACCCCATGGAGGAGGGGTGCCAGCAGTCCCCGCCTCACAACGCCATGATCGCGCAGCATGGTATGCTAAACACCATCACTTTAAATTTAATTCAATTCCAATTAGGGTTTCTTGAATTAAAACATCAGATAGATGACGAAACTGTGACGTACGGTCTCGTCACCCTACTCATTGGTAAGTTTCCAGAACAAACTGACACAGGGCCGGATCTACCATATGGCTTTTTGGGCTTCGGCCCAGGGCCCCGTGGATTCAAGGGGCTCCAGCTAAGTCAAGTCAAAGTCAAAAATAGACGATAATGGGAAAAAATTCAAAATTTTATTAAATTAACCAGATCGGTTGCAGCCCTGTGAATCCTGCGATTAATCAAACCTATTCAAGTCTACGTCTTATACTTTGAGTCATTAGGTGAGCCTCTAAGTAGTATTAGCCCAGGGCCCCCTAAACTCACGGTCCGGCCCTGAACTGACATACGTGTCACATTATAAAGGGTCATATTAGCAAAGAGCCAATAGTGACAGCGATAAGACCTCGGGACTCCCTCGCACCCCAATCTCTCACTTACATATGAATCACGGCATTTCAATATGAATGATCGAAGCTTATGAAACTGTAGGTTTAACCATGATCTCTTGGTTCGTTTACTTTGCCATTTTGTTGCTCTGTCGGGGTCACCACTTTAACCGAGTATAGGACTGGGGTAATTGAGACAACAGTTGGTATAAGTCTCAACTACCCCATTACGTCGGGTTCGCCAAATATAACAGCGTATGGGACTGGTGTGGAATGAGACAAAGGTTAATGGATGTCTGTAGATGGCTGATTTATTTAACGTTGTATTACAGTTTATATATCACTCTATCTGTTAGTAAATGCTTGATCATGTTATATCTCGTACGTGCGGTACGTGCTGTATTTTACTACGTGCGGCAATGCGGCACAGTAGGTATATTTGTTCAAATATTTCGTGTCCCTTAATTTTTTATTACGCATTCGGCTTAGTTAATTTCCTGTACTGATTGTATGATGTTTAGCTCTGAACCTCAAAAGGAAAAAAACTGAACCCTTATACCGATTACTTTGTTGTCCGTACGTCTGTCTGTCTGTCGGTCGTGATTTTTTATTTTTCACATTGTTCATGTAACAGATTATTTTTGTCTTTTTTTTTGCTTGCTTTTTGAAGTTTTTTTTTTATTTGTTTACACGTCTTTAGTACTGCCAGTATTTTTTTACTGAGACGCACAGTAATGTTTATCATGAAATGTACAGTTAGAGCACATTAGATCTCCTGTTGTTTGCTGCTCATCCTATGATACAAATTCGGTATAAGTATAAGTTGTATCATTCTTTCTTTTGTATCCCATTTTTAACCGACTTCAAAAAAAGGACGAGGATTCCAAAACTTACTGATTATCTATACTTATAATAAATCTGTAGAGAGGTCAATTCTGTACATGAAATATATTTTCAAAAAACCTATCAGGGGGTGATTAGTGATCGATACTGATGCCAAAAATGCAATCAGTAAAATTTTTGTCTGTCTGTCTGTCTGTTCCTTATAGAAACAAAAACTACTCGACGGATTTTAACGAAACTTGGTACAATTATTCTTCATACTCCTGGGCAGGTTATAGAATACTTTTCATCACGCTAAAATCAATAGGAGCAGAGTAGTGAAGGGAAATGTTGGGAAAACGGGAGAAGTTACTCCATTTTTTAAGCTTCTGTCGCGTGTGCAGCTTTAATGGTTAAAGTTACATTAAAATCATGTATGATGGAAATAGTCTTTATAATATTAACCATAAACGCGGGTGACACCGCTGGCACAGCTAGTTGTAAATATTTAAATACGTGTTAAAGTTTAATACTTTCATGTAAGCAGTCGGAAGAATTTATTTTATACTTTTTAGTGTTTAGATATTTAAATAGCTATTTAGGCAGGTTCTTATTTGTGTTTTTTTCATTAACATTTTTGTGGGGTTTTTTGAAGTCGGTTTTTATTTTATTATCAAAGAAGTAAGATTTACTGCTCGGCCCTACCCCACTATTTTCAATAGCTTATTTTCCTCTACCTGAAGGTTGTCTAGAAGAGATTGCTTCTAGCGATAAGACCGCCTAAATTGTATTGTATTTAATTGTTTCCTTATTTCTGTATCTGTTTTTCGTGTAATAAAGAATATATCTATTTATCATATCCCCATAGGCAGCCCTGAGAGCATGCAGTGCCAGTCGACCATGCCGGGTGCCCTAATGCCCATTAACGGGTACCACTCCCCCACAGCGCAGGAAAACAAGAGTGAGTATCATGATCTTCCTACCATTATGTGTGCCATTGGCCAAGTGGTCAAAGACCCTTGCCACAAAACCAAGGGTCGCGGGTTCGAATCCCGCTAAAGGCAAATGTTTTGTGTGATGTGTATTCGTTACCTAGTATCTGAAAGCTTACATGCTTAGTTTGGAAGTAGGAAATTGGTATGTGTCTGGAGAATTTATTGCATGCATGCATGACATCATCAGGCTCGTAATCCTTGAAAGGGTAGGCAGAGTCGAAGGGGTAGCAAAGGTGCTTACCACAGTTACCCAAGAATAAAACTGGATGGGGTAGAAAATTATTAAAAAGTAGAAGACTAATTATATAATCTGACTTGCTCGGTGTCGGATTCGGTAGTGACCCTGCCCCATGCGCCAAGAGTTGTAGGTTCAATCCCCACTCAGGACAAACATTCGTATGATGAATACTTGTGTTGGTTCTGTGTCTGGGTGTTAATATCCGATATTTAAGTATATATTTGTAATTCCACTGTTGATTCTGATATCCGTAACACAAGTGCTTAAGCTACTTACCTCGGAGTCAGATCAATGTATGTGATATAGTGATGTAGTCTGATATAATTTATTTATTGTTGTTTTTTTGCCAAGCTTAGCCAATTGCACAGTATAGTGGCATGCTTGCCTGTGGTAACTGTTCTACTCCTTCACGTCTACATATTAATTTGCTTCACAGACGCTGGACTCTTGATGTGCTCGCCCGTCAGCTCGCTCGACGGATTCCTGCACTCGCCTATGCAGCAGCGCTCAGAGCCCAGTTTCAAGGATGATACCAGGTCTGTACGAGGCTAAGTGACTAAGTGACCTGGCTGATGATGAGCAGCATTTGCATACATGACTATCGAAACCCAAACTATTATACGCAGCAGTTCGAGATGGCAATTTTCTATTGAAGTGGCATCGTGCCAGGTAGTTTATATCTATTATATATTTTATGTGCGGGGTGTGTATGAGAAGCGGTGGTAGCTTAATGGTAAGGACACGTGCCTCTTAACCGAGGAGTGCGGGTTCAAATCCGGACATGTACCTCTAGATTTTTCAAATCTATGTACATATTTATGTCACTAGCTCGACGGTGAGGGAAAACATCGTGATGAAACCTGCAAATTCAAATAACTTTGGATTTGTAACCATGATCCAAAAATTGTCTGGTTCCCCTATCTTAGGGTTACGAAGGTCAGATCGGCAGTCGCTTCAATGTAATTACCAGACTCGCTAAGTCCTGGATCATGGTCTAAGCGGACCCCGTCTAAGCAGGGGCATAACGCTAGGGAGATGATGCACGGGGTGTCCCCTCCCCCGTACCGAACATCATACCCCAATTGCCATCTCAATCTGCCGCTTACTATACCTACATATACACACATATACATACATAACATGACGCCCATAATCCCCGAAGGAGTAGGCAGACTCAAAGGGGCAGCAGGCACCTTTATCCACATTCAGCCAGAAACAATACTGGGCTGGGTTTGATAGAAAATTGTGTAAAAGTAGTTACAAGTGGCTAGCTCGTCGCCTACACAATCACACACCCATAACCCGATGTACCATTAGTCGCCTATTACGAAATGGCAAGAACTATAGTTGGCACATTCTTTTTAAATCCCAGACCAACATGGGACTGGTTTAGATGGAATATCGTACCTAGAAAAGCAAACCTCAGTGCAGTCTTCTGAGATTATATGATGTATTTTAGCATTAACGTCTTTTACATTTTATGTCTCTTTCCTAGTTGGAGTCTGCTTGAACCACTGTTAGGCAACTTCCATTAGCAGTTCCCCTCTCTTGCATGTGACATTCAGTGAGTTTTGACTGGAAAAGGGAGGATCTCCTCCCCCCCATTCTAGTCAAAACACACTTAGTACTTTTTAGTACTGAGAATTATGGCCTGGGGCCTAGAGCGGCCAAGACTGTAAATCGGCCACTGAATACACCTCACGTTAGGAGACATAAAAACCGAAAAGCGTATGAAAAGAATCATGAATGTTGAAGAGGCGAGTGGGGTGTGTAAGGATCGTGCCATATTTATTTATTACCAACAGCGATTGCATATTACCATATGTTCGTATTAAGCAATACCAACAATAAGGTCAATAAAAGGGTTTCCTAAATTTAAAAAAAAAACTTAGATACAGTATCCATGCTGCTAGAACTCAAAATGAGGTTTGAATGAACGAATGAATGAATGAATGAATGAATGAATGAATAAATGAATGAAGGAAGGAACTAAACGAAAATATGGCGTTTCGTAAAACGTAAAATATAACGTATGTTACTCGCTGATAAAGTAGCTTTCCTTTGGTGAAATAATTTTTCAAATCGGTCCAGTACTTTTGGAGCCTATTCAATTCAAAGAATCAAATCTTTCCTCTTTATAATATTAGTGGTGAAGGTGATGTTAGGAGTCATAAAAACCGTAGAGCTTGTATGAAAAGGATCATGAATGTTGTTGAAGAGGCGAGTGAGGTGTGTAAGGATCGTGCCATATGGCGTTCGGTTCTCTCTGCCTACCCCGCTAGGGAAGTGGCGTGAAGTGTAGTAGCAGTAGTACGTAATTTATGGACGCTTATTTATCAAAGTACATTAAAAAAGTACACCATTATCAGTGACCCATCAGTTATCTGCGACGGTTCTCAAACAGCATAGTTACTTACACCACTGGTTCTATAACCAGTTATATCACCCCCAGGTTCCAGTACGTGCTGGCGGCGGCTACATCCATCGCCACCAAGCAGAATGAGGAGACCCTGACGTACCTGAACCAGGGGCAGCCGTACGAGATCAAGCTGAAGAAACTTGGGGACCTGTCGCATTACAAGGGGAAGATATTGAAGGTATATTTAATACTTACATACATAAATATGGCATCACACCCGTCATCCCTGAAGGGGTAGGCAGAGTTTAAGGGTCAGCTAGCTCTCTTAACCTCTTTTGGGCTGGGTACTGGCCACTTGTCACAATATTCTATCTAGTTTGAAAAAAAAAAGTGGTGACAAGTGATCAGCTCGCCTACACAATCACCCACTCAAAACCGATATACAATTAGTCGCCTTTTTACGACGTTCTAGGCTCGGACACATTTGGCGCATTCTTTTCAAGTCCCACACCAACATGGGTCCAACATGGTATTCAATACACGTTTGATGACATCCAGTGATTTTAATTGACAGAGACCAAGGAGCTGTACTGCTCAAACCACTTTTACCCAAAAATACAATTATAAATAAATAAATATGCGACTACATCACATACATTGATCTGACTCCGAGGTAAGTAGTTAAGGCATTTGTGTTACGGATATCGGAAACAACAGTGGTATTACAAATATATACTTAAATATTGGATATTAACACCCAGACACAGAACAAACACAAATAAATCGAACCCACAACTCTTGGCGCATGGGGCAGGGTCACTACCGAATGAGCCATCGAGCCAGTCAGATTCAATTGACATGGGTTTGATAGAAGATTGTTAAAACGGAGCGTTAGTGCCTAGCTCGTTGCCTATTTAGCGGAGTGGGGGTAGTGGAGAACGATATAAATAGTTATGCTATTTTTTGTTTCTATTCTCAGAGCGTGATCAAAATCTGCTTCCACGAACGCCGGCTGCAGTACATGGAAAGAGAGCAGATCGCCCAGTGGCACGCCGAGAGACCTGGCGACAGGATCATAGAGGTAACTAACACCATCGCTTGGTTGATTTCAGGTGTTGCTACGTAATGAAGTCATATATAATAATAATGTCCTCCTAATCGATGTTGGTCACGGCGGTCAATCTCAAAAGAGTAGACAACGCAAATTACATTATAGTGTCGGAGGAATATGAATGAAAATAATACATACATACATAATGTCACGCCTGTTCCCCATGGGGGTAGGCAGAGATCACGTACTTGCATTTGCTACGATCCTGACACATACCTTTCGCTTCTTCTACATTCATAAGTCTTTTTATGCACGCTCGTCGGTTAAGGGTGCTGTTTACCTGACCTTTTGCTAACACATTACCAATCTGGTCATGGAAAGTCCGTCTAGGTCTTCCCCTCCCGACGGCTTCATTTACACTTGCCTTATATATCTCTTTCGTCAATCTTCTTTCATCCATTCTCTCAACATGCCCAAACCATCCAAGCATGCCTTTTTTAATCTTAGTCACTACATCTTCTTTCACTCCACATCGTTCTCTTATTTCTTCGTTTCTTATTCTATCAGTCAGTTTCACTCCTAACCTACTTCTGAGTGCTCTCATCTCTACTGCATTTATCCTACACTCGTGCTTCTTCTGCCACACCCGGCATTCACTTCCATACATAAGTGTGGGAACCAACACTCCTGTATGAACTGCCAGACGTGCTTTCTCAGACAGACAGAAAATAATGTCAGCAAGAAACGTGAACGAATGGCGTTCTTTAATGTCGGAGGCCAAGACCCACTTTGGGTCGCTGAGCCAGCGTAGTAAGTAAGTAATTAAGTAAGTAAGAAACGTGAACAGGTAAGCATAAGGGAACAGATTATACCATTACTTATTTTTACTAAACGAGGGTAGAATACCAGTCAAGCCTGGGAGAATAAAAAAAGTCCTCAAACTTGTCCTGTGTTGGTCTGGGACTTAACAAGAATGTGCCAACTGTGTTTCTTGCCTAGCATGTCGTAAAAGGCGGCTAATGGTATATGGAGTTTTGGGTGTGTAATAGTGTATCACATACTCAAAACTCTATACACATATCGAACTTGTTTTAATTGAGTTCGATAATGAAGACATTCGCTATCCTCCATTGTGCTGTGTGACCGCGGATGGTGTCCCGCAGGTGGACGTGCCGCTGTCGTACGGTGTGACGCGCGTGGAGCAGCCCGCGTCGCTCAACGCGTTGCACGTCTACTGGGACCCCACTAAAGACGTCGGCGTCTACATCAAGGTGACGCATACATACATACACACATACACACATACATACATACATACATACATACATACATACATACATACATACATACATACATACATACATACGTACATACGTACATACATACATACATACATACATACATACATACATACATACATACATACATACATACATACATACATACATACATACATACATACATACATACATACATACATACATACACACATACATACATACATACATACATACATACATACATACATACATACATACATACATACATACATACATACGTACATACGTACATACATACATACATACATACATACATACATACATACGTACATACGTACATACATACATACATACATACATACATACATACGTTGTTAATTTAGCTGGCAATGACAAAACTTACATGCATGTTTGTACATGCATATACTATAATATCACGCCCGTAACTTCGTCCGCGTGGAATTAGTAGTGGAAACGAGTGGACTATAAAGATATATTGTGGCAAATAATAATATCAATTACAAAAACAGTTTTTTCTTCTGACATTTTTGCTGTCTTCTTTTTCTATTATTTTTAAGAGGTACACATTGGCCAGCATACCAAAAGGTTTCATAAAACCTAAACAAGTAGGCTTTTTTAACTGATTAAAAAAAAAGAGGAGGTTCTCAATCCGACTGATTTTTTTTTATTATTGATTTCATTTCTAAATCTCCATTCTCCTCTATTTACACCATTAAGAGGTGATTTTTGGGATAAAAACTAATCTATCCTTTCCCACAACTCAAGCTATCTCCATACCAAATCTCGTCTAAATCAATGAGGATTTTCAAAAATATAAAAACCGCCAGATGGCACGAGGGAGTCTCGTGGTCTTATCACTGTCACTATTGGCTCCTTGTTGACACCATGTCAGTTTGGTCTGACAACTAACCAATGAGGAGGGTGACAAGACCGCGAGTCACAGTGACGCCATATTTTGGATGTTTTAATTCAAATAACCCTATATATATATATATAAACATGAAATGCTTATCGTACCCGTGTTTCTTACAGGTGAACTGCATCTCGACCGAGTTCACGGCCAAGAAGCACGGAGGCGAGAAGGGCGTCCCCTTCCGCATCCAGGTGGAGACGAGCCTCGCCAGCGAGGAGGCGGTGCGCCTGCACGCCGCCGCCTGCCAGATCAAGGTACCCCGCCACCCCCCACGCTACTAGTCGCCAGGTGGATGCTGGACGAGCCAGCGGGGACCACCCCCCGATCTAGTCGTCCTACTTGTTGATAAATTCAAAATTCAATTCAAATTCAAAATATCTTTCTTTCTTGACAATGCAACTGCGGTAGTGACCCTGCCCCATGCGCCAAGAGTTGTGGGTTCGATCCCCACCCAGGAAAAACATTCGTGTGATGAATACTTGTGTTTGTTCTGTGTCTGGGTGTTAATATCCAATATTTAAGTATATATTTGTAATACCACTGTTGTTTCTGATATCCGTAACACAAGTGCTTAAGCTACTTACCTCGGTGTCAGATCAATGTATGTGATGTAGTCGGATATTTATCTTTATAGGCTTCAAGAAAGCATTTATTTAGTCTTAAAAAGTCTTAACACGTAAAATTTATTTAAATATTTTTAACCACACCCATGTTGGTTTGCGACTCGAAAATAATGAACCAACTGTGTTTCTTGCCTAGCATGTCATAAAGGCGACTAATGGTGTATCGTGTTTCGGATATGTGATTACGTAGGCGGCGAGCTAGCCACTTGTCACTGCTTTTTCACAATTTTCCATCTAACCGAACTAGATTTTTAGCTGAATGTGGTTTAAGGAGCTTATCGCTCTTTGGACTCCGCCTACCCCTTCGGGGATTAAGGGCGTGATGATATGATGATGATGATGACAAATTTTGAGTTAGATCACTTTACTTGCGATTTGGGGAGGATCGCCTTTCGTATTTATTTTTGTTATTTGTTTAGCCGTATATATGTTTATATATACGTGTATTATACTACTGTGTATTTTACTGTGGATTTGTAACCAATTAACCATGATCCAAAAATTGTCTGGTTCCCCCATCTTAGGGTTGCGAAGGTCAGACCGGCAGTCGCTTCAATGTAATTACCAGACTCGCTAAATCCTGGATCATGGTCTAAGCGGACCCCGTCTAAACACGGGACATAACGCTAGGAAGATGATGTTTAACCGTATATCTGTTTGTTTGTCCCCAGGTGTTCAAGCTGAAGGGCGCCGACCGCAAGCACAAGCAGGACCGCGAGAAGGTGCTGCGGCGGCCGCGGCCCGACCTCGACAAGTACCAGCCCGGCTGCGAGGCCACCGTGCTCACCACTGTAAGTAGCGACACGCGACACGCGACACGCGACGCGCGACACGCGACTTGTGACACGCGACACGTGACATTTAGCACACAGCATGTAACTTGCGACACGCGACACGCAACTTACGACACGCAACACGCGACACGCGACACGCGACACGTGACATTTAGCACACGACATGTAACTTGCGACACGCGACTCACGACGCGACATATGACATGCAACACGTGACACGTAATATTTAGCACACAACATGCAACTTCTGACACGTGACGCGCGACGCAACAAGTTACATGCGACACGTGACATCCAACATGAGATGCGACACAATACTAGCCGACTACAGGAGGTATTATAGCGAGCAGATACACCCGTTTTGATTTACTCTCTTATTCCTATGAAATGGCATGGTGATATAACTGGAGAGAGGTCAGGCCCTGGATCAACGGTTTAACGTACTTGCCGAGGCACGGGAGTGATAAATTCTAAGCCATATAATTTGACAAGCTCGATGGCGCATTCGGTAGTGACCCTGCCCTATGCGCCAAGAGTTGTGGGTTCGATCCCCACCCAGGACAAATATTCGTATGATAATTACTTGTGTTTGTTCTGTGTCTTGGTGGTAATATAAAATATATTTAAGTATATATTTGTAATACCACTGTTGTTTCTGATATCCGTAACACAAGTGCTTAAGCTACTTACCTCGGAGTCAGATCAGAGTATGCGATGTAGTTTGTCATTTTATTTATTTATAATTTTGTCACCAGCTCTCAAATGACGCGCTGATGCCGCCACCGTCTCTGGTGACCACGTCACCACCGTATTCTCCGGAACTGTGGTAAGTACATAATATATGTGTTTCTATCTATATATATATTGTAAGTATTATATTAAATTTAGCATATAGTTACAAACAGCAGAAAAATCAGAAATCAGCCATCGTCCGCATTATTCCTTTCGACTGGCCCGTTGGTTCAGTGGTCAGAGACCCTGGCCACGAAACCAAGGGTCGCGGGTTCGAATTCCGCTAGGGGCAAATGTTTCGTGTAATGAACATGGACTTTTTGTATTCGAGTCATGGATGTTTGGAATGAAGTATGTCTATCCGTTCGCCTAGTATCCATAGTACAAGCATAAGCTTAGTTTGGAACTAAAGAATTGGTGTGTCAGTCTGGAGAATTAGTTTATTTAATTTATTTATTTCGACATCCCCAACTCCCTATTTTAGACCAGTACTTGCGGCCTGCCCCGCCTCGCACGGGTGGACATTTATTTTCTAACTTAACTTTTTTTAAATATTTTATATTTTATAGCCAATGTTAATCAGGGATAATGTAGCATTCTAATGGTGAAAGAATTTAGAAAATCGGTCCATTAGTTTTTGATTTTATACGTTACATACATACAAATCTTTCGTGTTTACAAAAATAGTGTCTCTGCCTACCCCGCTAGGGAAGTGGCGTGAAGTTTAGTTAGTTAGTTAGTTAGTTAGTTAGTGTGTAGATGAAAAGCGTACAGCCAGCGTGATGGTCAGCGGTTACCGTAGCCAATAGGCGGTTATTTGACATAACACGGACCCGCTGTTATACATCATTAGAAGATGCGCTTGGTGAAATTATATCAAGACTTTTACTGGGTAAGTACATGATTAATAAGGTTTTATGTTTTTGTCCGAAGTTGGTCTGGGCCGGAACCTATTTTTATGTAAAATCTAATGTAATTTTCTCTGGCTGTCCTAATAAATAAACTGCAAAAAATAATCATAGTAAACAAGGTCTTAAAATTTTATTACACTAAAATAAATCGTGAATTTGGTACCAAGTGCGAACGCCTAAATTCACTTTATGAGCTAATTTATTGCATCAGGAAATTTAAGCGCTGACATTTCTAAAAATGCAATAAACATCAAGTTTGCAACATTACTGTTAACGTCAATCAGCCATATTTGTTTACGTCCGCAATTTTTTTTGTACTCAATTTAGTGATGGGACAAACATGCGAAATGTCGATATCGACTAAACCAATCCAACTGAATATTAACATGTACCAAAGGGGTAGGCAGAGTCAAAGGGACAGCTAGCCCTTTTTAACCACATTCGGCCAAAATATTTAACTGGGCTGAGTGGACTGAGTGAACCTACACCATCACATACTCAAAACCCTATGACTACCATTAGTCGTCTTTTACGACATGCTAGGCAAGGGACACAGTTGGCACATTATTTTTAAGTCCCAGACCAACATGGGACATGTTATTGTCGTGTGAACAAATGACGTAACGTCTGGCCGGTAATTTGATCACAGCAATTTGTCACAATGAACGCCACTTCTGTCGGACGCGAGGATTCATTTGATTTGCGAAGACCGAACGCCTGTCTATTTCACGACGGGAATTGCTTAAATTGGGAATACCTATTTAGAATGAATGAATGAATTCCTTCGTGTACAAATTTCGCGGTTGCGTCATTTTATCATTTTCAATTATATATTTTACTGATTTATGAGATATCTAGTATATTCACTGTATTTTCGTCTTGTAAATTATTCGTGTCAAACTAAGTCAAACGTCTATCCATTCAAACAGACATTTGCGTTTACAATATTATGAATAAGTTGCAAATATGTTGACTTTTTACTGTGACATGTTTTCTTTATAAGTAGGCACGGAATGTTATATTGTTTTCTTTTCAAAAATATGTGTCAAAGTTGCGATTATCTGTTAACTATATTATCATTGATAACAAATCAGTTGATATTTCATTGAACAAAATGTAGCAGTAGTTCGTTACAGCTAGCAACACAAATGGTTAAAATCATAACCTTTCCTTTTACCTTCGCCGCAGTCGGAGACGCAGTTAGGCACGGTACAAGTTGTGTCTGCATATACTGACGGACACAGCAACCTAAAATTAGACACAATAAATTGACGTAATTGAGTGACATTCGAGAAGCGAATTATGCGGGCGGACTACTTGCGCTCAGGCACATTCTATAATTGGGCGTACGAACACAAACTTGAAGGGAATGTTTTTTTGCTTTTATTTCAATAAAATGCGAAAGTGTGTACGGAAATAAAACTTAATAATATCGATAGTAAGCATAAAAATAATATCTTTCGTTATTTCACGAGCGAATAAGTCGCGACCAACAGATAGTTTGATCGCAATCGCAACCCAATACACCGTTAGTCGCCTTTGACGACAATTGAAACAAAAAACAGTTGGTACATTCTCTTTTTAGCGCTAGTACAACATGAGACCGTTTATTGTTATTTCTACAGTTTTTAAAATATCATTCATTCTACCAATAATATGCCATGTTCTCCTGAACAACAATATATACCAAAAACATAATATACTAGTTCTCTGAAAAGGTGTCAACAAGACGCAATGTAAATAACAGTGTCAGTCAATTAAAAATTAATTACTCTTTATCCAGCAGTATAATGTTGCAATGACGTACAAAAACGCTATTCAGAACTCAATACTGAAGATAACTGTTGAGTGTTTGCTAATAATGCAGTATTGTTTAACAACATACAATGTTGCTCGAGTGTCATTAAAGCTTTGAGTACTAATAGACAAGTGTTATATACTTTGTATGTGAGTCTGTCCTACTTATAAGCTAAACAAGAATCTACGTGTCATAAAACATGATGGTTTATAGTAGTTGTGTATAATTTTTATTAGTTTCATAAACAAACAAATAATATGTAAAGATAAGTATTCTTAATTATGATGGGTGATAGGGTGATTCGCACCCCGGTACCCATCGACTATAGACAAAATAATTCTTCTCGATTCATACCATGGTGCGCATAAACGACTTCAAAAAGACTCCTTGTGCTATTCGTACCGTGGGACGAAAAGACCCGATTTTTTTATGTACTGGTTTTGACCGAGGTTTCGTCTCGATAGCGTAGAATAGTTAGTTCATTTGATTTCATTATAATGCTGGAAATGCCCATAGGCTTCGGCGACGGCTTACTATCAAGCTGCTCATATGCTTCTTTGTCACCTTTAGAAGTCTAAAAATATCTCTAGTGCTGGTTCAATACAGCTGGATTTCAATTCCTACTAGAGATTGAAATGATTTATCGAGCAATTCAGCCGGGTCCAGCACAATTTTAGCTCTGCTGAATCCAGCGGTGCTGGGTGCGCTGGGTCCAGCAAAAATTGTCGCTGGATTGCAATCCCTAGCCAGTACATTGTCTCTGACAATAACCCCGCGACAAATATAGACAAACCAGTCTTAAATAGGTAAGTCACGCAAATCCCTCAGTCAACGAGGGGCGCAATTATACAATTGATGTCTTGCAACTGGATAATTGCAGATCTATCGGAGGATGCGCCCTCCAATGGGGGCACGGTGTTGCGCAACGCGGAATAGGATGCGGTTGAGGTCATTGGAATGCTCGTTTTAGCTTCAGAGACTGGCTAGCATACATCTTCCTAGTTATTCATCTCACTCATATAAAAGGTCCGCATTGGTCGTGAACTGAGATTTAGGTTCACTTGACAGGTCTGGTTAGCTTCTTTGCTAATTTCGATCCTAGCTCCGGATCAAAAAGTGGTTGTTGAAATAAAACGGGCATTTGTCTCGGATTTAAGTGTTTGTAGTATTTTGTGCCGTTTTCCATAAACAAGTTCAATAGCTGATTACTTTGGAATTAGATCACACATTGTTCTAACTCCAAAGAAAATGTGATGTTGTCTAATATTGTCATAGTTTACTATGTCTTTTATATGAGCGTATTGCTTTTGGACAGCCCATAAAAAGTATGTCAAGTCAATCGATCAATCGTGATACTGCCCTACTTGGACATGCCATACACTTGAGTAGGGCTGCCAATAGTTTCAATTTAGCTTGTACCAAATTTCTCAGAAAATTTTTATTCGAATCTTATTGTACAAAAAATCTTTTAGAGTACACAATTACTATTTTAGTTTCATTGCTTTTATCACAAAGTTTGGTTTACATTTCTAGATCAGGAATCATTCAGATCTAGGAAATTAAAAGTAATGTATAAGTTTGGTTTACATTTCTAGATCAGGAATCATTCAGATCTAGGAAATTAAAGTAATGTATCAACCGTGTTCCTTCTAGCATGTCGAAAAAGGTGACTGCAGTCTCTTTGTGTCATTCTAAATAATAAATCTAAATAAAATAAATAAATCTAAATAAATCTTTCAGACTGACACACCAATTCCCTAGTCCCAAACTAAGCTGGTGCTTGTGCTATGTATACTAAGTGAACGGATAGACATACTTAAATACGTTTATAAACATCCATGACTCAAGTACAAATGTCCATGTTCATCACACGAAACATTTGCCCCTAGCGGGATTCGAACCCGCGACCCTTGGTTTCGTGGGCCAGGGTCTCTGACCACTCGACCAACGGGCCAGTCAAATTCTAACTAACTATTATTATATTATATGAGTTATATTATTGTAATGTCTTGTTAAAATCAATTTGGTAGTTTTTGCGTGTAGTACAGTGTATATAGTGTCATATATACATCCATCCATAAAAAATTTCGCGTTTATAATATTCAAAGTCAAAGTCAAAATATCTTTATTTACGTAGGCCTCAAAAAAGCACTTGTGAATCGTCAAGTAAGTACATAGTAGAACAATTTGAATCTACCACCGGTTCGGTATGTCGCATCTACCGAGAAGAAACCGGCAAGAAACTCGGTAGTTACTCTTTTCAATGCCAGATTGAATATAAAAATTAAAATTTACAGATTAAGTTAATATGAATACCAAGTCATACAGTTAATGTTCGTCAAAGATTCAGCCGAGTATTATTAGAAGTAAAAGGTATTATTAGAAGTAAAAAGTAAACTTATTAGTAAGATGTTTATGATCTGACAGCCCTGTGCTCGAGTCCTATTCAAGAGTCGCCGTCCATTACTTAGCGATTCATGTTGGTCGGTCTGTCTGTGTGTGCTACGCCCCCGTTTACGGATCGCGGCTATATTTAGGCGCAGGCGCAGATGATCCTGCGCGAACCGGATACGGCATTGTCATGATTGTATGAGAGCAGTTGCGTGTATTATCTTGACAATTTTCGATCGCTGAGATTATATTTTACTAGATACCTATGATATATCTATTTATAAAATATAGCGGCTCGCCCCGGCTTTGCACGGGTGGATATTTTCTAACCTAACCTAACTTTTTCAAAATATTCTATAGCCTATGTTAATCAGGGATAATGTAGCATTCTAATGGTGAAAGAATTTTGGAAATCAGATTTAAGTTTATCCGTTGCATGCATACATCCAAATCTTTATAATAATATGTAGTGTAGACTAGCTTTTGCTGGAAGAGATAGTGTATGTTATTTCTGGATAATGTAGATTTCTAATGGTGAAAGAATCATTAAAATCAACTCAGTAGTCTCGAATAATAAATTATTTCTGCGTTAAAGTTAAAACTAACATCTATACAATCTGACAAAGTCTCGCGTTTATGTAGGATGTATTGTAATCAATTTATGTCGTTTTTTTGTTAGAGATACAACTAAGATTTTATAATAAGATCACTAATGATATTCATTGGAAGTAAAGGTTCACTTAACATTATAGTTAACTTGGCGCACGACCCAAAACTAGTTAGTACTAAGTAATTGCATCCTCTCATTTGTATTTCTACCATATACACATAACAGTCGTTTATCTATACTTATAATAAATCTGTAGAAAGGTCAATTCTGTACATGAAATATATTTTCAAAATAACTATCAGGGGGTGATTAGTGATCGATACTGATGCCAAAAATGCAATCAGTAAAATTTTTGTCTGTCTGTCTGTCTGTCTGTATGTTCCTTATAGAAACAAAAACTACTCGACGGATTTTAACGAAACTTGGTACAATTATTCTTCATACTCCTGGGCAGGTTATAGTATACTTGTCATCACGCTACAATCAATAGGAGCAGAGTAGTGAAGGGAAATGTTGGGAAAACGGGAGAAGTTACTCCATTTGTTAAGCTTCCGTCACGTGTGCAGCCTTAGTGGTTAAAGTTACATAGAAATCATGTATGACTGAAAAAGTCTTGATAATATTAACCATAACCGCTGGCACAGCTAGTAATACGTATAACCTTGTCGATCCGTCATTAGTAATCATCTTTAAGTTAAGTTTATCAACATTAGTTCAAAATGCTATTTTTATCATTTTCTGCATTAAAATTTCACCTACTTTATAACATCATACTGGCTGTTATTACCACATATTGTAACAATATCACAAACACAGATAATCTTTTATCGCTGCCAAATAGATAATGAACATTTACGCATATGAGATTTAACAAAACAGTTCGATAAAACTCCGTCGTATCAGATAAGTTAGATAAGTTATCTTTAATTATGGAAAATTAGGAAGAATGCGCAATAATGTTGCAATGACATAGTAGAAATGCTAGTTGGTAGGTGCAATCAGAGTCAAAGGAACAGCAGGCCCCTTTAACCACATTCAGCCAATAACAAAACTGGGCTGGGTTAGATGGATAATCAGACAACATTACATACATTAATCTGATTCCAAAGAAGTATATTAACATATGGAAATCAGGAACAACGAAGGTTTCGGTGTGTGGATCAAAACTGCTCCCCTTGCTCTCGACGTGAAGTTAGTTAAGGTACCATTGCATCAACTAAATCTATATATCTTTCTCACAATGTTCTTCCTTACTGCCAAGTTCGTACTATAAAGCAAAGTTTTCTTTTGTTATATATGCAGAAAGGTCTCACGTTTAGATGATTGTAATCTCAAGCTAAGCTCTATACTCAAGGCGCATGTAATCCCCACTTCTTATGCACTACTCAAGGCTCTGCTCTCTGACAATGACACACAAACGCAGCGCTGCGCCGGCGACCGTCCTCGCTCCCATTGGTGCGCGCTCGACTGCATCTAACCTATTTACTATACAGGATTTGCTGGGGTCATCGACCGGTACAAAGCGTTGCATTCAGTGCAACTAGTTTCTAGTTTCTAAATGCCATTATAGTGCGCGACTGGAAATGTGTGGTGAGACTTCTGTTTCGGTATTATATTTGTCAGATTGACATTAAAGTATTGGTCGTGTGTTGTTCTTATGTTCAGATGACGCCTATCTGGTGATGATAACAAGGGTGATTAAAGCTATTATCGAAAGTTCTCGAAAGAACATGTTGAGGTATTAGTGAACTGTCAGAGTTGACAGTGAAATAGGTTGATACATGGTAGGTATAGCACAGGCGTTAACAAAAAAATTACTGGCCCATACTGGGTAGATTGAGGAAGTGAGTATATGTATGGATAGCTCAGGGTTCACAGTAAGTATACCGGAGGGTCCACTCCATCCAATCTAGAATTGGATAGAATATACCGACTAAACCTCTGGTTACCACAAAATCTCAGGGTATACCAACTAAACCCTAGGTTACACCAAGTAAATCCAGGCTACACCGACTAAACCGTAGGGTATATCTTCCATTCTCGTGTTAAAGACACAGGATCGATATTGTCTCAATGTCACCTTTTTTCTTAGCAAGGGTGCTTAACCATACAAATAACTTGCCATAAAATTAAACAGGGTATACCGACTACACCCCACCTTTTGTTAAAGACACAGGATCACCAACGTCCCAATGTCATCTGACCTGGGCGTCGACGATCACCGCCGAAAATACTCGTCACTCAATCGACAGATGTAGGTGAGAGGTGCCGGCAACCGGTTGCGGCCGGCCGCTAGTTGACTAATTAGCGCTTGCAACTGTGTCGCGCGAACTTTGTCACTTGCCACGCAGGTGCATTGTTGTCGGATACGTTTTATTTGTTTTATATACTAAGTATGCTTGTTACACGGACTAGTAAAAAAAGAAGGACTCCGCGCCATTAACTAGACATTGAAGCTCAGCTCAGCTACTCCACCTTGACACGCACCGTCACACATAATAAGTGCTCCAAATGACAGGTATCCGAAATCTGGTATCCAGTATCCTACTCACACATTCATAAACGTGGCTTCACCCTATAGTATGACAGCGTGAAGTCCTTCTTATTTTACTAGTCCGTGGCTTGTTATAAGCACTTTTTGACGCCCAACTCCTCAATTTCTTTTTTGAACTCCCATTTTACTCCTTAAAAAATTTACATACATAAATATCTACCATCCCGCCCGCAATTTTCGAGGGGGCTAGACGCCTTTTTACTCCAGCAATCCCACAGAGAAAGGTTTTTTTAGCTAAAAATAAGCTGAGGTAGGTTAGATGGAAAATTGTGCAAAAGGCAGTAAGTAAGATACTAGGTGAACGGATAGACATACTTAAATACGTTTTAAAACATCCATGACTCGAGTACAAGTGTCCATGTTCATCACACGAAACATTTGCCCCTAGCGGGATTCAAACACGACCCTTGGTTTCGTGGCCAGGGTCTCTGTCCACCCGACCAACGGGCCAGTCAATTATGTGTATTGGATGTTGGGTTTCTGATTATGTTGGCGATGAGTTAGTCTCTTGTCACTGCTTTTCCGAAATTTTCTATCTGACCACCACCATTTAGGTCCATACTTCAAGTGGTCGAACTTCGCAAGAAGTTATTTTGTCACTGCTTGCAAAGACATTTCTTGTTCTACCTTCCGTATCATATTTTTTTCGTGCATATTGTGCTGTGTATGCTCATATTTTGTCAATAAATAAATTAAAAAAATAAACCACTTTAAGCCAAAAATGAACTCAATGTAGTTTTTTGTTAAAAGTGGTTAAAAGAATGTTATTCTCTGTCTGAGGTGGACAGAGACGAAGATTCGGGGAACGTGGCAGTACATACATTTATGTACACTGAGAGCAGTGGTAGCTTAATGGTAAGGACACGCGCCTTTCAATCGAGGATTGCGGGTTCAAACCCGGGCACGTACCTCTGGATTTTTCAAGTCTATGTACGTATTTATACCACTAGCTCGACGGTGAAGGAAAACACCGTGATGAAACCTGCAAATACAAACAATTTTGGATTTGTACTATTCCCCTATCTCAGGGTAACGAAGGTCAGATCGGCAGTCGCTTCAATGTAATTACCAGACTCGCTAAATCCTGGATCATGGTCTAAGCGGACCCCGTCTAAACACGGGACATAACGCTAGGAAGATGATGACATACATTTATGTACACACGGCAGCACTTCAGGCTAAACACTGCGGAGTTTTATGTTTTTGTGATAACGACTATTTCGCAACAAAAATGTATAGCCTGATGTGCCGCCGTCTGTACTTCTCTCACTACGTAGTCTCACTATTTACAAATACATGAATATACAGATATAATGAATAATCAAGTACCTTCGCTAATTATTTCAAGTAATCGTGCGATTGCTACGTAATTGCTGTTGTGCGTGAGGCTCAAACGTAACAGTGTGTCCGAGGTCTAGAGCTTTGGCGAGGGAAACGTTATCAATGCACTTTTAGTGATGTGGAGATACCACGATAATGTTCCACTGAAAAGTAAAAAAAGTGTTAATTTTTCTGGCATTTTTCTTTGTGGCCGCACGAGCGTAGACAAGCGTGAAGGAATTAACACACCAGCAAAATGCGGGGTCGTGTAATATTCTTTTAAATGGTTGTAAAATGGTATTTTTTTGATAGGTAACACGTCTAGACATTAATTTAAATTACTATGTTAAGGCCCAAATCTATAGGTGTTATTGCTTTTCAGTAAAGTGTACTACAAAAATGCATAACAACCTATGCATTTAAAAATTAAAATTACAGTTTTAAATATATTTTAGTTCTAGGGTAAGTACATTATTGTTTTAACAGAGGTTGGTGACCAACCTCTGTTAAATGTATGATGTACGCACATATGTGTGCTTGTGCACCTCTTATATCAAATTAAGTTAATATATAGCTATGATAAAATGGTATGCGTATCGAAAAAGTAGATGGTATTGTTTTTGTGTTAACTCATTTTGTGTATTTATGTCGATGACGATATAAAGATGACGGCACTGACTGTTAAACAAATAGATAATGTGCACATGTGATATCCGACGCCGTAAGGTGTTTTATCGTTGCGCATAAAGCACTATTTGATTTCGAGAGTAACGTAAAGCCTGGATTTGATCCGTAAGGGTTCTTAAAAAAATTTGAAAATCCGTCACTTAAAGCTATTTAAGTTTTACTAACAGGCCTTGTTACGAAAATCGAACAATGAGACCTTGTTACACAAAATAACATATGTAGGTGAGTAGTTTAGTATGCCATCCATCATCCCAAATGTTGAAATTCGTAGTACGGCCTCAGTCAGAGTCCCTAGGTGCAGTGCGCAGCACGCTAGCGAGAGACAAAGTATCAATCCTGTCTATTTACTGACCCATACTACATTACATGTATATGAGGCTAGTTGCATCATATTCACCATTGAACGAGGTAAACCAGCTGTAAAATGCACTAATATATTGATTTTTTCTGCCAAATTATCAAATATACTAAAATGGTGTATTTTATACAGTTTATTGCTTATAGAAAGGTATGGTCTTTCGCAAGGTATTGCTATGTAATTTTTTGATTAATACAAATTGTCTAGCCAAAAGACAGCTTTGCGTAGCTGTGGGAAGAGGCTATGTATGTAAACAGGTAAATATGAAAAATATCTTCATTATGTCTTCAGGCGCGTCATGGTATTTTGTGTGCTTTTGATGCTCGTTATGGTATTTATTTGTATGAATAGTGCGTCATGTCCAAAAGAATGGCACAAAAGAAATGCAAATATTACAATCATATTATAGAGTGCAGCGGAAAAAATCTTGATAGCGAGTATTTACATGGCAAGATAAAACTGGATAAGTGACAAGCTCATAAATGGAGTCCCATGAGGGCATATCAATACGCAGATTACAGTTTTGCGATGCAGTCTTCAAAGCGGTATCCATTAAAAGCATCTGCATCACGACACCGCCGCTCGGTAAGAAGCAATGGAGTCTAGTTCACTTCGCGAACCGGATCGCATGAGTTTCCAACAAATTGGCACACAATTGGCCAAAACTGCATGCGGCCATTATTGTATCCGGTTAGGAGCCGATCCGCTCACGAGTTAAATATAAACTCATGTGTTTCAATCCAATCTACGAGTCTAATACGAGTTTAATTTAAAATTTTCCGTTGCCACCAAACAATACTTTATCATAATCGATGAAACTAAACAAGACAGTCTACATCACTAAAGTGACGTTATACACGTGAGGCAATGTAGAAGCCAATTGCGATCTAAACAAGTATAATTCGCAATATCCGCACAAAAGGACGCATGGCAAGAATCGATAAAAACAAACAACAACCACGCCGCCTCACTAGAGTGACGTAGCGCGCATATGCACCGACACGAGCCGGTCGCGGCCCCCGCGAACCGACTTCAACCGGTTATGATCCAATCGAGGAGCGCGCCTCGCTCCACCGACCAATCAGCGGCCATTTTACTTTAGTCAGTCGCGCGCGCTCCGTCATCCGCCATACTCTTTTGTTTCTATTTTGATTTCCATCATTGCTTTTCCGCTGATAAATCTGAATTTTCCAACTTAAAACCAGTGTTATCCCGTTGCGTTGATATTTGCAACTTTATCAAAAACTGTGCATTTGTGTTTCAAATTGAAAGTCGAAGTGTGTGGACGTTTTCGGGTAGAACCAAAATAATGTTGGACAAGTGAAAGATTTGCTCGGCAAAAAGACGGACGTTTGAGCGTATATCGGTGTTGTGGTGTGAATTTTCTTTTGTAAATCGTGACAAATGGTTTTTGAGGCGCGCCGGGGACCAGCTATGGTGGTTGTCGGCCGGCGGGCGTACCGAGTCGGATCTGGCGCTTTCATCTTCTTCAACTTGACCAGACAGGACTATAGCTGACGAGGAGTATGCTCGTAGTCGAGCAGAGATTGAGTGCTAGACATTTGGGGCGCGGGATTGTGCTCAAGGCTCGTTTTGTGCACGGCGTGGAGGCGCGCGGGTGGCGCATGAAATTCTCCTTGCTGAAGGCAGAAGTTGAGATTGAAGCCGACCCGGAGACGTACAGAGAGCTCGCCCGAAGACTGAACGCGGCAAACGTCCATGTGAGACCGTCACGCCGCTCCATTTTACCGTAAATATCCAGTTTGTCATTTATTTTCGTGTAGAATACGAGCTAGCCACTTGTCAATACTTTCTCACAATTTTCCATCTTACCCAGGCCATTTTTGTTTTTGGATGAATGTGAATAAAGGGACTAGATGTCCCCTTTGACTCTGCATACTCCTTCGGGGGCTATGAATGTGATGATATGTATGTATGTTGTCAATAACCCCATTTGTTTTTGGCTTTGAATCAAATCCAGAGTTGTTGGCCTAACTAGCACCTCATTGGTATACTTGTATGCTGCCAAACAATCTCAATTCTTATTACAATAGCCATATAATCTGTTTAGATCTAGCAATTCCCCTGGTTGAAGTATGCTGAACTGTGTATGGATTTGTTTCATTGTTTTCCTACATAGCATTTTACTTTTATATTTATTGAAAGACAGAAGTTAAGAGTGATGAGTATGAATGTTAGTGGATGGAGAGGAAAAGGAAGGCCAAATAAGAGATGGATGGATTGTGTGAAAGAAGTATGAATGTTAGTGGATGGAGAGGAAAAGGAAGGCCAAATAAGAGATGGATGGATTGTGTGAAAGATGATATGAGTGAAATGAAAGTGGATAGCTTGATGACGGCTGACCGGGATGTGTAGAAGTGGAAAATATGCTGCGCCAACCCCAGATGAACTGGGAGAAGGGCAAGAGGATGATGATTATGAGAAAGATAGCAGTTTCTATTGTCTGTTATAGTATTGGGAATATGTTTTTGCGAGTGAGTCGTTTGTTTTTCTTTAAAAGTAATATAAACATATGATCATGATCGGAAAAATAACGATCTCATCAACATGTTATTTGAAAGGTTAAACAAATATATTGACATCAATTTGGTCTGTACTCGTTTATAGAATGGTGTGGTTTTGATGTTCCATACTAGAAAATGTCTTAGTTCAAAACTGGAACACTTCTGCCCAATTTCGAAGTTTGGTTCTATACAGAAATTACGTGTTTGTTTTATTGTAGGTAAAACATTCTGGATCGGCTTTTCTCTAGCACTCTCTATTCATATTTGTCTATAGTATAATAGATAATCATGACAAATGTCTGTATAATAAACTATAATTCACAGTTTTATTGGTATTAATGGCTTCTGCTTGTGGTTTCCTCTGGATGGAATATGGTTTGACAGAATGGGTCTATTGTATCTTGCAGGACTATTCTTTTGTACAGTATATCTTGACAGTTCACACTTTGCTACCATTAAGCAGTTAAGTAGATTTGTGGAAATGAACAAAATTAAGTTTTCATTAATTTTATATTTACTTACATTACTTAGTCAGTTTGAAAATGCTATTTATGCACATTCCTCTTGTATTTATTAGAGAAAACCGCACCAACATCCCCTTGCATAGTTATTAGATTGTGCAATAGATTGAAGCGAATAGACAAAAGTGGTGACTTTATTTTGTACTAGTAACAATCAACGTTATCCGCACAACATAAGAGAAAGTAACGAGTTAGCAGAAACGTCAGGTAATTGGCGCTAATCAGTACATATAGCTCATGTAAACACTTCACGTTGAGATCTCATTGATACAAAGTAGGTTGATTGCATTGTAAACTGATCTAAAACTGTACAACCTATTAGTGAAGACTTGACATTTTATGTACTTATATTTCTATTCGTTATATGGGTACATTGGGAATAGTCTCTCCAACTTATAACCATTGAGTAGTTTATATGCTTACAATCAATATAACTACCTATTTATAGCCAGTACATAAAATATACATTTATACATAACATCAAGCCTATAATCCCCAAAGGGGTAGCTAGAGTCAAAATTGTGTATAAGTCACTACTGATACACAAGTTAGTTAGTTAGTTAGTTGGGCATGTGTTTTCCGCACTTAGCCTCATAAGTGGGCCATACTGATACACAATTGACAGAAGTCACTACTTCTGGCCCATTGTTCGAGTGGTTAGAGACTGCGAATCCCGCAAGGGGCAAATGTTTCGTGTGATGAACATGGACATTTGTACTCAAGTCATGGTTGTTTATAAACATATTTAAGTATGTCTATCTGTTCATCTAGTACCTATACCTATCCATAGCACAAACATAAGCTTAGTTTGGACCTAGGGAATTGGTGTGTCAGGTCGCTAGCTCGTCGCCTACACAATCACATAGCCAAAACCCTACCATTAGTCGCCTTTTACGACATGCTCGGCAAGAAACACAGTTGCTACAAATAGTCTTTACGCCACTTCCCTACAGGGATAGTTAGAGAGAATGGCATTTGTAATGCGAGATAGGTAATTGAACCATAAATACTTGGTTACCTGTGCGAAACGATCTTGACTAATAAAACTAACCGCAGCACCCATCTGCACCCAAACTGCAATATTCCAGTTTGCAGTAGGCGCCTACAGATTACATTGCAACTGATAAGTTGAAGGCGACCAGCCGTTTTGAACGGTTTACGCCAGTTTTAGATGCAATCGCTGATAGTTTTTATTGATTAACACTGTCTGACATACTATTCTGCTGCTATCCCGTGTTTTATAATGAAGTTTTTAGGAGATTACATTTGCAACCTACTTCAAAAAAAAAAGAGGAGGTCCAGTTCGGCTGTATATAGATATATATTTATGTGTGTTAGATGACCATAGCCACTTGTCACTACTTTGCTGAATGTGGCTTAGGACTTGGAGTACTTGAACATGGGGATTGCAGGCTTGATGGTGTGTTGTGTATTTAAACTGGCTGACCACTTCCATTTGTCAATTGATACAAATGTAAAGTTTTAACAAGTATGATGCACTTTAAGACTAATTCCATCCATTTTTAAATATTACATTTTGTACAAACTATGTTCTGACAATTGCAAATACAAGAAAGAGTAAGCCAAATAAGCCAAATAGGTCTAGCGACTTTGAAGTGACATTTGTGGGAATTAATTTTAAAATATACAGGTTTAAATGTACCTAGATCACATTTGAAAAATCTGTATATTTAAAAATTTCCATGAAATGTATTGTTATATTACTGCTTAAAACCTGATATATTTGCATAAATGAAAATTTTTCATTGATTACATATAATGTACATACTAACATTTAACAGATTTGTTAATTTATAAATATTTAATCTTCAAATAAAATTTAACTAAACTTCACGCCACTTCCTTACTTAAATAAAATTTATTTAAGTAAATATAGTGTATGACCTTCCTGCAGAATATCATTTTAATCACCAGTGACAATGTTGTACAAAGAATTCCATTTAAATTAACTTTAGGTTAATATGTATTTGATCTAGATCTTATAAGGAATTACTTAAGCTACATGTACATACTTAGTACAGCATATTTCAGAAAAAAGTACTGAAATATGCTGTACTAAGTGGTTCTTCTAAGTAGGATCAACGCTCCGAACCTGGCGGTAGAATCACTTTTTTGTATTATTATGACTATTCATAAAGGCTTTTGTGGAGCCTACATGAATAAAGAAATTTCTATTTCTAAGTAGATTTATGGTTTCTTAAATTTTTTATTAAATTCCGTGCGGTCCTAATCATCCTAATATCTACTAATAATAAATAAAATTAAGAAAACTTTAACATTTTTACATGTGTAGCTGGATCTATATATTTCTCATTAGTAGTAACTATAATTATACTGAAAATTAAGTTATTTAAACAATAGTTACCAAGTTCATCACATCATCATGCAAATATTTTGTTTATTTAGTGAACTTTCCGAACTATTTCCGAGTTTACCACTAAAGATAATTTCTTTTTTTTTCACAATTTTCCATCTAACCCAGCCAAGTTTTCATTTTGGCTGAATGTGGTTAAAGGGGCCTGCCACTTTGACTATGCCTACTATTATGGTGATGTGAAGTTATGTTAAAATTTCCTTAACGCAACGGAACCATTTATAACAATAGTACATGTCGTAACGGCTTGATGGACGTGTGAACCTGTCGCGATTATACGCAACAATGTCCTGTGTCATTCGCTAAGTGTAGGAACTACCATATCCGCGTTAGAAGGTGTTGGGAACTGTTGGAAATAGTTTGAGTTTACATATAAAATGTTTGTAAACGTATTGATATGAATCACCAATATATCTACCCCATCCCCCTTACTTATGTATTTTTTTAAAAACAGGAATAAAAACAATAGTATCTCAGTGATTTTCCTAAACATTTTGGGCCCTCATATCACTCACTCCAGATTATGATCGGACATTTCGATTAGTAAAATTATATTAAGTAACTCTCTCACTGAAATAAGAGTATGCAGAAGGCAATTTTCAAGAGTCTCCCTCCCTCAAGATCCTGTCTGATGTGGAAGCACCTTTTGGGAAGGTCACTTTGGACCCGGCTCCCGGCTGGAAGCTGTTATGAGCTTCAAGTGGATGATTGTGTGGTGGGTGGGCAGATGTGGTCACTCGCCGAAGTGTTCCCGAAATGGTTTGAGTGTCGAATCAATTGACTCACATGTAAATAGTGATACAACATTAGGTGACTGGCAGTTATATATTATATGTTAAATTTGAAATTCTCTAGACCAGGGTTTCGCAAACTATGGGTCGGGACCCACTGGTGGGTCGCAAGCGTATACCAAGTGGGCCCTGTCCATAGAACAGGGGTTCCCAACCTTTTAGCGACTGAGGACCACTTTGACTAAATTATCGTTACCAGGTACCAATAGGTCGAAAATAGACTGTGTTAATTTTAAAATGAGATGGATGATGTCATCACATAATAAACAGCAGAAATAAGTTGGATGCACATGGCCAAGGAGAGGGAAAGGTGAAAATGAAGGCTTTTACCCGTAGTGGAGCCACATAACAAAAAGATATGATAAATAATTATTATTTAGAATTAGATATTTGTTTGAAAGAATTGTTGAGTGGCTAATAAAGCTATTATAAAAAATATATAAAATTTTTAAATAACATTTTAGTAATTCATTTAAATCTAATAAAATTTTAGGTCTTCCGCGGACCAAGTGATAAGTCTTGCGGACCACCGGTGGTCCGCAGACCACTGGTAGGGAACCACTGCTTTGCGGATCACCGGTGGTCCGCAGACCACTGGTTGGGAACCACTGCTTTAGAATGACACACCAATTTCCTTCCTTTATTCATATTGGTAACGGTTACATTTCCTAGATGTGGGCCCCGAGTTTGTAAACTTGTATTAGGTGGTACGTAGTTCAGATAATTTTGGGAACCACCGGTCTAGACTGACACCCTAGTTCGAAATTAAGCATGTATACTTGTGCTATGGATACTAGGTAAACGGATAGACATACTTAAATACGTTTATAAACATCCATGGCTCGAGTACAAATCTCCATTTTTATCCCACAACACATTTGACCCTAGTACCTACCACTTATGTACTTGTGTTTACATAAAATTACCTTTAAAGTTTTGTAAAATTTTGTGACACTAAATAAATTATTTTTCTTTCTTTCTTTCTTCTTTCTTTCTATGCGGGATTCGAACCCGCGCCCTGGGTTTTGGTGGCCAGGGTCGCTGACCACTCGACCCTTTTTTTTTTTTTTTTTTTTTTTTTTAGTTGGGGAAACTCCCACGAGCCGTCACCCTCTACTTGGGGAAGCAGAGGGCGGTGTGTCGGACTCGAACCGACTAAAACCCCAACGTGGCCTCCAGCGGCGCAGTCCCGGAGGAGCCTGTATCCCCACTGTCGGGACTATACGACTGCTCCTCCGGTGATGCGCGTGCCGCGCTACGCGGCCCACCTCGCGCGGCGGTGGTCGATGCTGTGCAGCCCACGACAACAGTCATCGGATGCACAGCACCGAGCACGCGCGCGCGTCGAGACATGCCAGGCCACCCAGCATGTCTCAACCACTCCGCCCAGGATTCAGACGCCGATCATCCCCGTGACCGGCGTCGTGGGCCCACTCTCGCGCTGTGCCCTCTGCTAAGCCAGAGGGGCACGCGGAGAGCGCCTCGTCAAAGGGGCCGCCTTCCGCCCGGCGACCCAGATTGAGGGTCTAGCCCTGTCGTCGCAGAGGGAGAGCATCGAGACGCTCAATCCCTCTGCGACCCACCACGACGCGACCCAGCGCGCCCCTGTCGGGTTGCCGAGGATAGGGAGGCGAGCAACGACAACACTCAGCTCCTCCTCTTCCTCGGCAACCCTGGTCCGGCCGCAGTGGGTCTACAGCCGGACCGCCGCAACTGCCCGGTAGCAAGTCGTGCAGTTGCGGCTCACCTCGGGGTCCTTCTTCGCTTCAGCCCTGCCATGTCAGGGCCTACTAAGCCCCCCCGGTACGACAAACCGAGGACCCCGGCGGGGGGGTGACCACTCGACCCTGGCCTGTCAAAACTATGATTGGCAACAACATTAATGGCAATCGCTGTCGCTTACTTGATGCTTCAATGATGTTTACATTTTTGGAAAATTTGGCACGTCTTTTTAAAAATAACGCCCCACTTGCCTTCGTCTATGAAGACTCTTATGATAGTAAACGAATGTCTTTGTTACAGTGTGGCCCCAAAAACTGTCGCGAGTCCGGTAGCGGTCACCAAGCCAGTGCTACCGCAGCCCGGTAAGTGGAACTATATTTATACATGTCCACGGTAGTGTGGCAGGCCAAGTTTGTCGAAAATTGAATTGAGTGACACTGTTATGTGTAATGCATATATTTTTAGATTTTAGAGTACATAGACATACATGTAATCTGATTTTGTCTTATTGAATTTTTGTATGGACTAGAGGTAGACAACTTTTGTATTTAAAGAATTAAGATTTTCAAAATATACATATCTGTTTATTATGCTGCATAGTCATGAAAATTGGTTGTTTTCTTTGGTCCTAGTCAAGGCTTTAAGACTTGTCTGTTGATATACCCCCAGAATATACTTACCTTAATACATATATAAAGGTATAGTTTGTAAATTAACATTGTGTTATTGTTTCAGCAATACTTACATCATCCAACCAAATGAAACCGCTATATTGCCAAGAGTAAGTAAACATTTGTTTATTTTTTCTTAACTAGTGGCCGCCCGTGTCTTCTTCCGCGTAGATATGTTTCTAACTTACATATCTCTCATTAAAAACCATTTCACACCGACTCGACTATTCAAGCCGGCTGGCGCAGGCTTATGGAATTCCCCCATCCGCATTAAATATCTATATATATATTTCCTAACTAACTAAACTTCACGCCACTTCTCTAGCGGGGTAGGCAGAGAGAACCGAACGCCATATGGCACGGTCCTTACACTTATAATTATATTATCTGTCACTGAGATTTGAGTTGGCGAAAAAGTGACTTGGCGCAAGTGTTACCGGGCCCGTTGGTCGAGTGGTCAGTGACCCTGGCCACGAAAGCAAGAGACGCGGTTTCGAAACCCGCTAGGGGCAAATGTTTCGTGTGATGGGCATGAGTACTCGAGTCATGGATGTTTATAAACATATTTAAGTATGTCTATCCGTTAACCTAGTATCCATAGCACAAGCATAAGCTTAGTTTGAAACTCAGTGTCAGTGTCAGTCTAGAAAATTTTATGTTAGTAAATGCGTGTAGGCGTTTATAAACATAAAATTCTCTAGTTTATACTATTAATGCTTAATTAGCGAACACTTTCTCGTTGCGTTTGGCAAGGTCCCGGCCAAGAATTCCCTTGCGAATACAATCAAAATAAACAAGCAGTTTTCGGCTGCCAAATCTATTTATATCTAGCCGTTTTGCAGACCTGAGTGTAGGTGTTTATAAACAGTGGGCTCTGCAACGCTGGATTTATGCTCGTCGATGGTGAATTATGTCGTTATTAGTGATTTGTGACGTAATAATAGGAGGGTAGGGTTGCTTGATAAAGAGAACTATTACTTGCTTTCTTGAGGGACAGAAGCAACGCTTTAACCACGGACTAGTAAAAAAAAAGGACTGTGAAGTCATACAGCGTGCAGCCACGTTTATGCTGGTGTGAGTGAGATTCTTATGTATACCAAATATCGTAAATAAGCCATTTGGAGCCCTTATATCATGTGTGACGTAATTTACGTGTCAAGTTGGAGCACCTGCGGAGCTTCAACGTCTTGTTAGTGGTGCCGAGTCCTTCTTTTTTTACTATTCCGTGGTTTTAACAAACTTATCTTACCCACGTATATTGTCGCGTGCCTGATTCTTCCCGGTATCAACATTTATTTCTTATCAAGATTTTTTTGATTTGACTAATTATAATAATAGTAATTCAAAGTCTATGTTGTTTACTCTAGTCCCATGTTGATCTGGGACATATAAATAGTGTGCTAACTGTATTTCTTGCTTGCATGTCGTAAAAGGCGACGAATGGTATATCGGTTTTATGGGTGTGTGATTGTGTGGATAGTTTTGTTTTTGGTTGAATGTGGTTGCTGGCCAGCTAGAGACTAGCTGCCCTTTTGACTCTGCCTACCCCGGGGATTGGGGGATGCGGGCGTGATGTTATATATTTACCTAAGTAAAGATAACATGCTACCCAGAACGGTTCAGCTATTCTAGCGTGATAGAGTGACAAACAATCTATCAAAACTTTCGCATTTATGAAAGTAGTAAGATGTATTTATTATATATTTATCCGCAGTGGCGGTGAGATGAAAGTAACCACGCCGCCGTGCCACTCGCCCGGCGCCATCTTGCCCGACCTGCCGCAGCCGGCCGAGGACCCAGACAAGGTGAGTCACTCACTTACCTGAGTGCGATGGAATGCCTAGCTCAGTGAAATGAGTTAGCGGAACAGCGCGTCTTAGTTAGGTTGTTACACACATCCATTAGTGAGTAGTATTACAGATGTAATAGGTTTGTATTTTATACGTTATAAAAATTACGAATAACATTACACCTGTTTCAGATACGGTCACACAAGTTTATAAAAGTAGGATTTGTATTGCCATCAGATGTTTAAACTCATTTTAGATTTAAAGGGTAATTCGTGATCGTCGACACACATAATACATCAGGTTTTAATGACCACCGTCTGTTTCCAGAACTACGGCCTGTCGAAGGAGGCGACGGCCGCCGAGACGCAGGCGTGGCTCTCGCGCCAGCGGTTCGCGCAGCACGCCGCCACCTTCGCCAACTTCTCCGGCGCTGACCTGCTCAGGTGAATTGGCTTTATTTTGTGTTTTATTCTGTGTCTTATTATACATAATTTGGTTCCCAACTTGGGGCTGGTTGAACACTGATTGGCGCCCAACGTGGGGTTTGTTAGTTGACGTTCGAATGCCAAACAGGGAAGTTTTATTACTCTGATATTTAGAGCTTCTTATAATTACAAGAATCTTAGATCACAAAAGATAATTGTGTCTCACTCTATCTATTGCAAAAATACTGTTGTGCAAAATTTCTTAATATCAAACCAAGCGCCGGTACAAATGTTAAATGTTGTCCGCAGGCTGTCCCGCGATGACATCATCCAGATCTGCGGTTTGGCCGACGGGATTCGTCTATTCAATGCTTTACATGCCAAGTAAGTGACATGTTTGGACTAATGTCGACCTCTTGCCATAGATAGATTCCTCGGATTTGTCTCACATTAAGGTGTTCGAGGAAAGTCCGGGAGGTGTTTTATTAGTTGTCCGGTCCATCTTTGTCATAACATGTTTTCGCAGTCAATGTCCCGTAATATTTCTTGATAATGATAATCATCTTCACCTAAGGTGATAATTATAATAACGATTATGATGATGATGACTTACTCCGACCGTTGTCTGTAACTGGTTTATTGTGCGCAGGCGCATCGAGCCGCGGCTGACGGTGTACGTGTGCCCGCCCGGCGCCGGCGTGTACAGCGCGCTGTACCTGCACGCGTGCCGCGCCGCCGAGCTGCTGCACAAGCTGCAGCGCCTGCTGCGCGCGCCCGCCGAGGTGAGCGGGACTGTACCGTGCGTGCTGCACCAACTGCGCCTCCGGAGATATTCGCGTCTGGTGGTGGCGGACGGGCGTCTGGGTGCGGTGGGCGCGAGCGCATTATCGCGGCTTACAAAGCTACTAAGCCCGCGCATGTCGACTCCGAACTAAAGTTAACAACCCCCGAATACTCGTCTTTATTTACAACCAACTACAGAATTACCTCTTTTGCTCCTTCGATGGGACAAATGCGATATTAAATGAATGTCGTAAGTAAATCTCATAGATGTCGTTTCTCCGTCAGGAGTGCGAGACGGTGCTGGTGTCGGGCCCGCGCGGCGCGCGCGTGCGCCTCACGGACGAGCTGGTGCGGCACCTGCCCGACGCCTCCACCTACCGCCTCGAGCGCCTGCCCGACGACGCGCTGCTGCTGTGCGCCACCAACAACTAGGCGGACTAGGCTCCGCCGCAGTTCGCCGTAGTCCGCCGTGAACTGTCTGTTGTTTACGGTCAGCGGATGCTAGTCCGGTGTTGCCTGGCGACGCACCGCTGCTCTTCGTTACCAACAAATTGGCGGACCACAGTCCGCCGAAGTCCGCCGCGGATTAACAGCTACGTGCGGCGGACTTAGACCAGTCCAACCCTATTATCGGACGATGCGCTGCTGTTTTAAACAGCAACCACAACTCCCGGCTGTCAGAGAAAACTGATATATTTAACCAAATAGGTACTAGTCCAGCATTACCTTTTAACCTACTGTCGGGCAATAACAACAGATAGACTGACACAGTGTGCAGCTGACTGACATTAGTCCGTCACCTGCCTATGAAGACTGACATTATGGCTGACAATGAATCCTGTTATCTTACTGTCGGCCACCAGACTTTTTAAGTCTGCGGATATCGGAGGCTAGCCCGAAGACGAATCTATATTGTGCTCCATCAACCAACCCAGTCATAGTCAGACTGAAGGAATGTTCGTCACCTGTCCGGCAAGTGACAGATTGGTGTTGTGCGCCATAGACAAAGCATAGACGAGTGCAAAGTTTTTTCGACATGGTAGATATCCTCTTTATGATACGGTAAGAGGAGATAGAAGGAGGATACTTGAATTCGTATCTTTACAGATATTGTATTAATGTGCCAGTGGAATTATATTCTACTATGAAATACATGACATGATTGTTACACCTATGTTAAATGTATTGCCAAAGATTTTTATGTACATATTACATTTATGTATGTGAAAAGACAAGCTAAATATGTTTTTTACGTAAAAGTTGACAAGATTTGAGTTGACAATGGGTCGTGTTTAATTTGATACAAGTAGATTTTTTCATATCTAATTATAATTAAATATCATACATATGTATGATTAATGATATGGATTATATTATATAATATGTCTCTGAGACCAAGACCTAATATCTATATAATAATAATCTTTGTAGGCACTTTGCCCGCAGAGACTGTCCATACGAAAATAAGCCATCAATAGACGGTTTAAATTTTTTTCTCTCACACTCATGTATACTCTAAATCTTACGTCTTTTTCTGTATAAGACAGCTGTGATTCTTTGCCATGAAGTTATGCAAATACGAAATTGAAACAAAGTATTGATGTCTTTAATACTGCGGTTCAGGAATTGATCGTAATTTTATATTTCCTCAATCTAAACTAATATTTTGTTCAAATGTCGACTATACAGTGGGGCCATACTTCGTACGTACTAACATTCATCTCATAACTACTAATCTATTGTAGCTTTTAAATTAGAATCGTGTGTTTAATCTTATGAATATTGGTAAGTATCGATGTTAAGTTTAATTTTATGTTTTCGATTATTACTGAGGGTAAACGTTTTAAATCGAGATTAATTTTAATCGATAAGTTGTTGATCTATGAAGTTTAATTTTATTATATTAGTATGTGCACAGACCTGTATACTATTGCCTGTATATATGATACAATTATATGGCTAGAAATACGAGGGGCCCATAGACAGTTTAGTCAATAGACTTTCTTATTGTTTCGTTTCTAACAATTTATAGAGTTACGTGCTTGTGACATTATATTTGTGTATAACATGAATTGCACTTAATATATTTGTTAATATATTAGTTGGAAATTGACATAACAGTAGCTATCATAGTGATTTAGATGCGGAAGACATTTTGAGGAACATTAAAACTGCGTATTATAATAGTTTCGACACTAATAATTATATTGTGTCGAAACACATCAATATTACCTTATGTTCGTCTGTTGCACTATTTATAAAACAATTATGTAATATCAAATGTTATTTTAGTATAGAATAGTGTTATCCCGATTTGTTATATGCGCATGCGCATAGAATGGTGATACACATTAATTAGTATTTAAGATGGCGGCTGAGCAAAGCCAGGTTCACAATAGGTAAGATTTGTTACAATTCAATGAGTCATATGTGCGTCATAGTCTAATCCGTAGCTGCGACCGTGATTCACATATGCCCCATTCGTTATGCAGCGATGTGTATGAGTCGTCTCACGAGCTGCAGTAAACCCTATATGAATCATATGTGATTCATACACATGTGTGAATGCATATTATTTTACCTGATGTGAACTAACTTTTAGCTTTAAATCTTTGTTAAGTTTATGAATAATTATTACCAAGTACGAATTAATATAGACACCTGAGGTGACCATGATGTTATTTTTATATGTTATTTACCAAATGATATTGATGTTAAACATATACAATTCGTAAGACTAATGGATATTAATGTTTTCAACAAATACTTGGACGAGATTATTTGCTGGCCGAGTTGTTATCATCTAGAACTGTTTGTTATTTATTAGTCTTATGACTAATCTGACGTGTTATATATTATGTCTGCGCCGTTTGGTATATCTAAAGCGGTCATTGCCCTTATACCACTTGACTATGTTAAAGACAGTTATTGCATACTTGTGAACACGCCAACAAGAAAGGCAGCTAAAGCGATTAATGCAAAATAAATCTTCATTACTCGTGTTACGGTATACATACGCCTGCGCTTGCTAATCGAATATCGCTTACCATCGGAGGTCGATTAGCAAGCGTAAGCTAAATTGTACTCTATTGCGTTTTGACGTGAGTTCATATTAGAACTGAAGTTTGTCGAGGGGTGAATGACCGCTTTTGCCCTGGTGTAAGGCGCGGATGTTAGTTTAGTGTTTATCCCAAATATAGGTAAGACCTAAATAAGTGCCTAGGACACGGCCTTGCCGCGCTAGTTGCATACGGAGTATTAAAGCATATTTTGTAAGCGTTTTTACAGTAAGATGTTAATGTTGCATGTCGTAGATGTAGTTATAATGTATTTTATTCATTTAGTTAATAAATGTACATAAAGGAAGATTGTGGTTTTATTTTTGGTCTCCGAAATAGATATAAGTGAAGCGTAGAGCCGTTCAAGTATGATGTAAGTACCAATTGGGGGGGGGGGGCGCTCTTTGATATCGTTATTTTTGTGACGTAAGCATGAAACATGGAAATCAATAAGGCAGATATGTCTTATGAGCTCGCAATTTCATTTCTCGAAAATATCCCAATGAGGGTTTTTTGAGTTAAAAAGATCCAAAAGATGGCGTCACTGTGACTTGCGGTCTTGTCACCCTCCTCATTGGTTAGTTGTCAGACCAAACTGCCATGCTGTCAACAAAGAGCCAATAGTGACAGTGATAAGACCACGAGACTCCCTCGTGCCATCTGGAGGTTTTTGTTTTTTGAAAACCCTTATTGGGATGTTTTTTTAGTGTCTTAGTCTAATGTAAATGACACATGATGTGTAAAACCGTCACCTTTGGTAAAACACTGTCTGAGGATATGGAGTGGCGTATCGCTGAGACAGTAATAAAAAAACATAGGTAGGTATCTACATTTTTTACGAAAAAGATATACAGCGTGTCCCATGCAACCTGCACCAGCGAAAGTTAATGGTTAGGGGACATCAATATAGTAAATAATAAATATCAGACTACATCACATACATTGATCTGACTCCGAGGTAAGTAGCTTAAGCACTTGTGTTACGGATATCAGAATCGACAGTGGTATTACAAATATATACTTAATTAGTCCCATGTTGGTCTGGGACTTGGCCCATGTTGATCTGGGACAAAAAAAAAGAATGTGCCAACTGTGGTTCTTGCCTAGCATGTCGTAAAAGGCGACTAATGGTTTACGGGCTTTTGGGTATGTGACTGAGTAGGCGACGAGCTAGCCACTTGTCACTCCTTTTTCACAGCTTTCCATCCAACCCAGCCAACTGTCCCATGTTGGTTTGGGACTTAAAAAGAATATGCCAACTGTGGTTCTTGCCTAGCATGTCGTAAAAGACGACTAATGGTATATCGGGTTTTGGGTGTGTGATTGTGTAGGCGACAGGTTAGCCGCTTGTCAGTGCTTTTTCACAGTTTTCCATCTAACCCAGCCCGACATTATTTTTTGCTGAATGTGGTTGAAAGAGCATGCTGCCCCTTTGACTCTGCCTACCCCTTCGGGGATTATGGGCGTGATGTTATGTATGTATGTATGTATGTATACTTAAATATTGGATATTAACACACAAACACGTTTGTCCTGGAAGGAGATCGAACCCACAACTCTTGGCGCATGGGGCAGGGTCACTACCGAATGCGCCATTGGTATATTAGGTGTTGGATTTGTAATTATTAAAGCGACGAGCTAGCCACTTGTTAGTGTTTTTCCACAATTTACCATTTAACTTATCGAATTTTTTGGCTGAATGTGTGTTATAGGAGCTTATTACTTTCTGCACTTTGTCTACCCCTTCGGGGATTGTAGACGTGAGAGTATTTATTTATGTATGTCTTCGTTAAATTTTGTATCGTTATCATTTGACATAATATAACCACCCAGGCTTCATGCTGTATGACGGCGAGGAGTCCTTCTTTTTTTACTAGTCCGTGGCCTAAACTTCTTTAATTTCTTAGAAACTACGTATCGCCTTGCGGCTTTGTGGCCCTGGTATTGGACAAATGATATTTTGATAAAAGTTGTATTATTAACTAACTAACTAACTAAACTTTACGCCACCTCCCTAGCGGGGTAGGCAGAGAGAACCGAACGCCATACGGCACGATCCTTACACACCTCACTCGCCTCTTCAACATTCATAACGTAATATTATTAACTATTAATGAATTCCCGGGACACTTAACACGGCATAATATAGGTTCAACCTCTTTACCCACTGGCCAAAACACATTCGCATGCACGTCATTTTAAAATTTCGCTTTAAAATTTGTCAATTTGCCAAAAATGTCAGTGCACTACACGAAATGGACCCACGATATTTAAGGACAACAAAACAAAATTATCTAACTCACTCCTTTCGTTATGACACTGCAAAATTGTGAAATACTCGCCAGTGTTGTGTTTTTGTTATTCGCCAAAATTGTTAGCTTTGTCGCCGAATATTACAGGTAAGGTACTCAAATCAACAGAAAAAGGAAGATGGAGTGTCACGAACATCAAAAGTGAAGCCACTTTTTAACCGACTTCAACAAAAAGGAGGAGGTTCTCAATTCGACTGAATTTTTTTTTTATCCATGTGTGCATGGAAGGGTTGCCATTTGTTAAATTTTTTCCCTAGAATTTGTTACTTCGCTTTTGGTGTTCGTGACACTCCATCTTCCTTTTTCTGTAGATCTGAGGTAAGGTAATAATGTCCTCTTATCCGATATCGGCCACGGCGGCCAATCTCAACGAGGATTAGCCAACTGCGCAGGAGATATTATAGTGAACAAGTGTGTGCGCAAACACAGGTGCACTCTCTATTCCTTCGCTCTCTTAGTCCGGTAAGACGGCACCGACATGACCGGAGAAAGGTCAGGCGCAGGACCAACGGCTTAACGTGTTTTCCGAGGCACGGGGGTGATAAAATCGCCAACTTCCTTACTCCGGACTGTTACTGAGTAATTTCAATATTGAAATAACCAGCCACAAATTCTTTGCCCGATCCGGAGTTTGAACCCGGGTCCTCTTGGTCCTTAGGCGGTGCATGCTACCACTAGACCAACGAGGCAGTAAAAAATTAAAGATTTGATTGTCTTTTTCTTTGTTATTTTATATTTTGGTGTCTGACAAGCCGACTTCATGACATGGTTCAGATGCAAATTTGATCTATACACCCTTGTAAAATATGTTGTTGAAAAGAGTACATAACTACCGAGTTTCTTGCCGGTTTCTTCTAGTTAGAAGCAACATTCCGAACCGGTGGTAGATTCATATTATTAGTTGATTTTCCTGTTGAATTGACGATTTATAAACTTTGACTTTGCATTGAATAGGCTCCGCAACTACTGAGCCGATTTAAAAAATTCTGTCTCCAATGGTAAGCTACATTATAAGCAAGGTCAGACGGGAATGAACCCGGGGCCCTGCTATTAAATATAATAAAATTCGTATCATGTTCCAAGTAGGGAATCGATATCGGTCCTAAATTTAGCAAGTTTGTCTAGACTTAAAAATAATGTAGGTAGGTAGCAAGTAGATACCAACTATGTTCTCCCTGCTTGGCATTGTGTCTGGCTCGATGGCACATTCCGAAGTGACCCTACCACTTGCGCCAAGAGTTGTGGGTTCAATAGGGATGTTGACTGGCTAGTCAATTGAGATACTTTTTAAGAGTTGTGAAAACGAAATCACTTCATAGATTTTGTATGGGCTTGTCAATGTGTGACGTCACTAGTTTGTACAGTCAACTGACTTAATATTAAGCAGTTATTGTAAAATAAAAAATCTTAGACTCAATATAATTCAAAATCAATAAGACTTAACAGCATACTACGATACTTTCTTTTTCAGAATTTATATTTCAAAATTAAACATAAATGGTGTCAACATCCCAATTCTCACCTAGTACTTTACAGTCGTATGATGAATACTTGTGTTTGTTCTGTGTCTTGGTGTTAATAATATTAACTATATATTTAAGTATATAGTTTGTACATACCACTGTTGATTCTGATATCCGTGTGTTACGGATAAGTGCTAAAGTTACTTACCTACTCTACTACTTACTTACAGATCATTGCACCTATGTGATGTAGTCTGTTAATTTATTTATGCGACTTATTTATGCCATGTTATGATTACAGAGCATCAATGTTTAACAAATCGGGCTCCGTACTCACGAGCATCCCTGAGAACGATGAGGAGGAGGCAAAGAAATGGGTGCCCAAGAAGAAACACGAGGTGCTCAAGGCTAAATACAAGTGTCTGAAGAAGCTGTTCCAGATTTATGATGCCAGCGTCATCGGTGAGCGCGTGGTATAAGGCAAGGCCACTACTAGCTAGGCCACTATTAAACTTGGTCTGCAATAAAGCTAGGCTCGCATTGAAAGAGCGCCATAATTAGGCAATGCCCACAATTAAGCAAAGCCTGTACAATTAAGTTAGGCCCAAAATCGAACTGAGACCACAATTAGATTAGGTCCAGAATTAGGCTAGGCCTATATTACCTAGACTAAGCTCGCAATAAAGCTAGGCCCACAATTAGGGCTAGGAACACATTTGGACTAGGCTGACAATTAAGTTAGATCTAAATTTAGCTAAAGTCTGCAATAGGGGTAGTTTCTCAACTGCGCTTCGCCCGGAATGAAATTAGGCACACAATTTAGCTGGACTCACAATTCCTGGCCCATGCGTGATGGCTTATCATGTTGCGAATACTTTAAGATGACACTAAAATGTCATCATCCGATCTCCCCACACAGGGATACTACCCGAGCCGTGCGAGAATGACTGCGCGCAGGAGGAGGTGCGCCCGCGCAGCCGCCGGAAGCGCTCGCACCGCACGAAGACAGACGCGTGCGCGGGTACTACGGAGGTGTCTAGTGGTGACGTCACTGAGGCGTCGGTCACCGAAAAAGGTATGATGGCACTCAGAGTAAAAGCCCTCAGTGGTGATAAAATATCTATCAATGGGAACGATTCTTGGGCACACAGTTACTGTTCTTAGACTGGGCCACATTAAATTTAATGTGGTCCAGTTAGTTTCAGTAATAAAGTAAGGATTCAGAACGGACTAGCTACCTCTTCCGTCAAAAGATGACTTTTATATTGCCTCACTAATAATTGAATTATGGTTACACATCTATAGTTATTTTGAGACGAAAAATTATTTTAGGAAATAAGAAACCAGGACCAGAAAGGCATTGCCTAGGGGCCCCAAAGCATATTGCCTAGGGACCCCGATATGGTTAAATTTGGCTTTGTCAACACTTCTCACAAATGCGGGCATTCTTACTGTTGAAACTAACCAAAGTCACCTTTGATGAAAGTTACTTGCATCTCCTCTTGCCCTCAGCGTCCACCATCGCAACGGCGGTGATGCGCGAGCTGAAAATGACGCAGTGCTCATACGTGTCCACGCAGGCTGGCTCGCAAGGCTCCAGGTTCGACAGATACGACCACATGCCGCCGTCCAGGCAAGACGCCCCGTAAAAATCTTGATACTAGCACCCTAGGGGCCAGACAATAGGCTACAACACACTTAACATATTTTTGATATGACCCTTGGGACTAGATAAGACCTTTACCAGGGATGGCGAACCATTGGCACGCGTGCCATAAGTGTAGGGTTGCCATCCGTCCGGATTTCCCCGGATTTGTCCTAGTTTAGAGGGCATCCGGGGAGCGTCCGGGCGGGGTTTCATTTGTAGTCCGGGTTTAAAAATTTTAAGTCATGGGCTGTCTACGACACATGCACTGTGCCCACAACAACCGACGAACCGACTCGCTAAATTCACCATTATTTTTAACTATTTTATAACACTGATGTCCGGGGCCTGGGCTCTAAAATCCGGGGGTTTCACGCGTTTTGTCCTGGTTGCCAAATGTTAGAGATGGGAACCCTACATAAGTGGCACGTTATGCAAAATGATGGGCACCCATTTTCTTTGAGATCCCGAATTTAAAAAAAAAAGTATTGACAATAACATCTACATAACCCGCTCTCCGGGCACTTCAAGAACCTATCATATTGACACTCAAACTTTGGTAAGTTTGTTTAAAAAGGTTTGCCACCCTAACCTATATCCTCTTTATACCGAGACCCTTGGGCTTGGTAAGAACACCCCCTAAACACTCTTTATATCAACCCTTTGACCCCTAATCATTCTATATCAAGATCCTTGGAGCTAAGCAATGACACCTTTAAATACTCTTTATACCACCACACTGGGGGCTTCAGGAAAGGAACCCGACTATTTGGATCATGGTCATACATACATGAAATATTGTTTCCAGGTCCAACTTAACGGACAAGGAGTCTGAAGGAGTCCAGGTCTCTGAGGTGGCGCAGCATCCCATACCTTATCTGATGATGAACGAGAGGCCGAAGCTGACCAGGTGATGTATGATGAACAAATATACATATACATAACCAACTTACTAAGATTCGTCAGTGACCCTGTTCTATGCGTCAAGAGTTTTAAGTTGCACCTTGGACGAACATTCGTGTGGTGAGTTTCTGTAACTCAAATGAGTCGGTGCCAGCCAAACTAAAAAAAAGTAGACACTTAATAACAAATTACCTTACTAATAACAATATGAAACAAATTAGTTAAAATATGAGTATATTAACTTACTATTGATTTTGTATATTCAAAACCTATTTTACCACCCTTCACCAAGAAACAAATAATTGCAAATTCCGAAATGATGATATAATTACGCGGGCTGGCACCGACTCCAAAACTAACTGATTATTGTAAATATTTAAATACGTGTTGAAGATTAATACTTTCATCGAAGCAGTCGAAAGAATTTATTTTATACTTTTTAGTGTTTAGACATTTAAATAGCTATCAAAGCAGTTTTTACTTGTGTTTTTTTATAAACATTTTTTGCGGGGTTTTTTCAATTCAATCAATGTATGTGATTTGACTCTGCCTACCCCTTCGGGGGTTATGGGCGTGATGTTATGTGTGTTATGTTATGTGATTTGTCTGCTACTTATATAATTATCGATTATCCCTGGATATCCCGCTAGGGAAGTGGCGTGAAGTTTAATTAGTTATTTATTTATATGTTTAGGCATTACTTAGTTCGCTGATGTTCAGATTTCAGTGCTTCATTCAGCGAATATTCGGCATTCGCCAAGAGCCGTATAAGACCTTGGTGCACCCAGATGGACATGTGTATGCTGCTAGCGACAACAACATCTCCCCCCACTACGGAGAGAAGAGGAGGAGGCGAGGTACCTAATAGACTGATACTTCACACATTCAGGGAGGAATATGTATGGTAGATGCAGTTTTTTCCGTTTACATTCTAAACGAATTCAAATTTCAAATCTTTATATATGTAGGCTCCAAAAAAACATTTATAAATCGACATAATCATTAAAACAACATGAATCTACCACCGGTTCTACATGTTGATTCTGCCGAGAATAAACCGGCGAGAAACTCTGACGCCTACCCCTTTCAGGGATATGGGCGTGATGTTATGTATGTATGTTGGTGCCTTTATAGTCATGGTCTTATCATGGGGTCTTCTCCAGAACAATGTAATTTATAAGAGAGGTGGAGGCGGTATGAGAAGTAGGGAATGCTGGATCCAGCAATCCAGCTGGTCCCGGCACAATTTTAGCTGTGCTGGATCTAGCATTGGAATCCCTACCTCTCACACCCTCCATATCATTCCGTTCTTCGTATCTATCATACATTATATATCAATCCTGCACTTATGCTTCTCCCTACAGGTCTCCGGTTCAGGAAGCTGCGCAGACCGAAGAAGATCCAGTCGGAGTGCGCTCTGCGCAGCGTGCGCAGTCCCACCATCCTGACGTTCGTGCAGTCGGTGCAGAGGAACTGTTTGATGGACACCACGCCCCGCCAGTGTCCCATACTGGGGTGCAGAATGATCTTCTACGGTGAGTGGTGGGGTGGATTTTGGTAGTAAGAATCTTGTGTATGACAGCAGAAGAGAAACCGCAATATTTTACGTAGGAGGCGAATTTTTTTCTGAGCTCAACCTAAGTTTAGATTAGCTATAGTTAGTTCCGATATTTTTTATTGGCATTTAATAAGAGTGAGATATAGACAGATTGCGATGATAGTCAAATAAAGTAACTAACTATCTAAATACTAGTTATATGGATAATTTTAAACTCTCATCGCATGACATCCATAAATTCTTGACTTTCTACGTTATGGGACCGTTAATTTTTATCTGACCCACGGACTAGTAAAAAAAAGAAGGAATCCGCGCCACTAACTAGACATTGAAGCTCCTCAGGTGCTCCACCTTGACACGCAACTTACGTCACACATTGACATAATAAGTGCTCCTACTGACTGATATCCGATATCTGATATCCATAAGTATCTCACTCACACATGCATGGCTTAACCTTATAGTATGACAACGTGGAGTCCTTCTTTTTTTATTAGTCCGTGATCTAACCGTTAAAATTTGTATAAATTATAGTATCACGGTAGTAGTATCATGGACTAGTAAAAAAAAGAGGACTCCGCTTTGCCGTATTACAGCGTAAAGCCATGTTTATGCATGTGTGAGTGAGATTTATAGCGATACCCAGATATCGGCAATCTGTCATTTGGAGCACTTAAGTGAATGTGTGACTTAAGTTACGTGTCAAGTTGGAGCACCTGAGGAGCTTCAACGTCGAGTTAGTGGCGCGGAGTCTTTTTTTACTAGTACGTGAGTACCTAGTTTATAAGTTGCAATGAGTATGCAAAATAATCTCTTTGACAGTGGGTAATTAAATATGTGTAACAGTTCTGCTTACCTTACTTAGTCCCATGTTGATCTGGGCCAAAAAAAAAAAGAATGTGCCAACTGTGGTCCTTGCCTAGCATGTCGTAAAAGGCGACTAATGGTTTTCATGGGCTTTTGGGTATGTGTCTGAGTAGGCGACGTGCTAGCCACTTGTGACTCCTTTTTCACAGCTTTCTATCCAACCCAGCCCACCGTCCCGTGTTGGTCTGGGACTTAAAAAGAATATGCCAAGTTCTTGCCTAGCATGTCGTAAAAGGCGACTAATGATATATCGGGTTTTGGGTGTGTCATTGTGTAGGCGACAGGTTAGCCGCTTGTCACTGCTGTTTCACAATTTTCCATCTAACCCAGCCCAGCTTTATTTTTGGCTGAATGTGGTTGAAGGGGCATGCTGCCCCTTTGACTCTACCTACCCCTTCGGGGATTGTGGGCGTGATGTTATGTATGTATGTATGTATATATGTTCTGTTAACCGCTGCACGTTATGTGTTGTGAAGGGGTGGTACGGAGTTCCCCAGGTCAGCTAGTACATATATGTATGTGTTCACCCGGCAGGCATAATAAACTACAACGACCACCTGAACCTGTGCCACTTCACGCAGCGCCGCTTCGTGTGCCACTACTGCCACGAGGGCTTCGAGCAGGAGGCGGACAAGCGCGCGCACGAGGACGAGCACATCGGTAAAAAGGGGCGATTTTCACAGGAGCTATTTGAATAGGAGTGATTTGTTGAGGGTCATAGTTAGATGAGCTATTGGGAGGGGGATTTTGGTGTCTGGGGCAAATTTTAGAGGAGTTATTTGGAAGGAGGATGGGCAGGGGTTGTCAGGGGTACTGTTCGAAAACCTATTAGGACCGGGGCGATTTTTAGAAGAGCTATTAGGACCGGGGCGAATTGCATAGCAGGGAGATTGTTATAGATGCTGTTTGGAATGGGGCGATTTTTAGAGAAGCCATTTGTGATGGGCGATGTGTATGCTCGTGTCCGGCTGAAGCCGTGTGTAGGTATAACTATTACTTTATTTAACGTCAATTATCGATATACCTAAAGCCAACTAAGTAACTAAAGGTAGTTGCACCAGAAACAGAGCTTAGGTTTCTGGTGCAACTATCTTTGGCTGGATTGATAGTTAAATCTAGTCTTTATCTTTATTGCACAGGTATCACGAAGCTAAACACCGCTGCGCCGGCGCCATGGGCGCGGCAACGTCGCGCCAGCGTCACGCAGACGGAGCCCACGCGCGACGTGCCGGAGGACAAGCTGAAGAAGATCGTCTCCTTCTTCGACAAGATCAGCGACCCTGATCAGATACTGTCCGAGATTAAGAAGAACAGGTCGGTGGCCTTGCGAGGATTCAAACTTTTGACAAGGTCATGCGCAGTTCGCAGCAAAGCCGCCGGCCTAAGTCGGTAACTTTTTGTCGACGGGCTTCATGAATAGGCTAGATGACTAAAAAATTTTGTTTAGTCGTCAGTTAGATTATAAAAAAATATTGAACACGTATTTTTCTATTTAATTTGTCAAACAAACATTGACGAAGATACAATGCATTCAAGTTGCGCGTGACGTCACGCTTTCGTAAAATTTTTACAAAATAGTGACGTCGCAAGCCCCCACTCCAAAACTTTGATGCTCTTTATCTTTCTGATATTTTGTTAATTTGATAAAGTGAAAAATATGTGTCTAGTATTTTTGTATAATCTAACTGACGGACTAAATAGAATTATAGTTTTTTAATGCAGTCATCATCCCATTCATCCCTATTCCCTCAGCTCGAGTGTCGGCATGATTATTTTACAAGACCCAATACCCAAAACCACCATTAAGTAGTCCCCTTTTACGACAGGCTAGGCAAGAAAAACAGTTGACACATTATTTCTAAATCCCAGACTAACATGGGATAAAAATTACTACCATTCTAATCGCATAGGTATTCCGAGTCTAACTTGCAAAGCTGCAAAGAGGACACAGTCACTGAGAGTGCTGTAAGTGATAACTCCGAGTCCGACAAGAGGACGGTGAGCTGCGTCAACCTGCCCAGGAAGGGGAAGCACGTGCCCTCCTCGCCCTCCGCCAGTCCCCTCGCGTGCCACTTCTGTGGGGAGACGTTCCATTACAGGTGGGTTTGGTTATCACACGTATTTGTTATGAAAGTTCGCATAACACAGCAGGTGTGTTTTTGAATGTGACACGAGAGGTGTGTAGTGTGTACTGTGTATCATTGACGTTAAACACAGCAGGTGTGTTTCTGAATGTGACACGAGAGGTGTGTATCATTTGTATGTTACACACAACAGGTGTGTTTTTAGAAATGAAGCTGTTATGGTCGCATTATTGTGTGTCATTTATCTGTCCCGGCAAACTTCGTACTGTCCCGTTTCCTAGATAAAATTAGGGAATGGTGATGGGAAGGTGATGCTTCTCGACCTATTCTCATATCTGCATAAATACAAGAAAAATCGGTTGAGCCCTTTCTGAGGATTTCAACCAGGCTAGAATTTTATAGACATTTTACAGATATGGTCCAAAAAGTGGTTCAAAACCGTCACAAGAAGACAAGCTAGCTCGTCACCTATACCCCATTAGTCGCTTTTTAGTCGTAAAAAGGAAGACAATTAGCATATTATTTGTGGGTTTCAGACCAACATAGGAATATCTAATATTCTTTTCTATATATTGCAGACGCCAGCTGAGTCTCCACGTGGACTTGGAGCACAGCGTTCATGACAAATTCTCCAAGTTCCACAGCTGTACTGGCATCAGCCATCCCTGGCGCCGCGTCCCCTCTCCAGAGGACAGCAAAGAGGCCGAGCCCTCCCAAGATATACTGAGGAGGAAGTCTGAAGAAAGCCTTAGCTACGAACCTTCCACCAATATTGTCTATTACACCTCCATGGAGTCTGTCGGACCAAAGAGTCAGGGTCCCGGTCCTGTTAATTACAAGTGGGAACCGGGAACGAAGATTATAAGAGTTTAAGTAATTGACATAATTAGGCCCGATTTTTTTCAATAGTCAGATGAAAGATAACCGTGTAATGAATTATAAAATGGATGTTTTTTAAAAGTGACACGAAAGGTGTTGTCATCAACATTAAACACGGCAGGTGTGTTTTAGAATATGACACAAGAGGTGTGTATCATTAGTATGTTACACAACAAGTGTGTTTTTAGAAAATTTGCTGTTATGATCACATTATTGTGTGTCACTTTAGTCATTAGCTTTACATTTTCCTGGAGGGGTTGACAGAGAGAACCGAGCGCCACACGGCACGGTCCTTACACACCTCACTCGCTACTTAACATTCTTAAACGTTTTATTTAGTTATATGATTATTATAGCTTCTAACATCACCTTCTGTTAACACACGACCAATCCGGTCGTGGTAGGTGAGTCGGTGCATTGAACGATTTTAAAATATCATCGCCTTTTTCCTAAATAAGTAAATAAATATCGAATTATATTTACAAACTGTTGACTTTATTCTTCATCGGTGGGTAAATTATTACCCGACTATTGAAAAATTTGGCCTAAGTCTTAAAATTTCAGACTGTGAAAAGAGTCTGAAATTTCAAGATTCTTATGATTATTATAAGAGGCGTTAATATATAGTAAGAAAATGAAAATTTAAGTCTCGTATTTTAAGAGATTTGTTTGATAATCTGAAATTTTACAATGGTAATTAATGATAAAAAAATTGTAGTGTGAAGTATTGTAGTGTACCGTGAGTTGGCATTTGTGTACGTCCAATATAGTGTAAAATTTCCAAGTGAGCTCTTTTATTTTAAAGCCTAATAGTATACATACATACATACCATGACGCCCGTAGTCTCCGAAGAACTAGGCATAGTCAAAGGTACAGAAGGCCTCTTCAATCACATTCAGCCAGAAATAAAACTGAGTTAGATGGAAAATTGTGCAAAAGTAGTGACAATTGATGTGATTGTTTGGGTGTGTGATTGTGTAGGCGACTAGCTCGTCGCCTACACAATCACACACCCAAAAACCGATATACAATTAGTCGCTTTACGACATGCTAGGCAAGGAACACAGTTGGCACATTCGTTTTATGTCCCAGCCCAACGTGAGACTGTACTACATAGTATAGAGGCTACCAATCTTTTTTACAATAAAGAATAAAAAATTAATTTTACCTATTTGTTTATTTATTATTATTATTTATAAAAGTAAAAAAAATGTCTTCAGATTAGGAATTCTAGATATCCCAGGTCCGATTTTAAAACTTTTCTATTTGCATTTTTCCTTTAAGAAACGAAACGTGAAACTTACACATTCAAATATTAATACTTACATTAGCATGCACGTACCTAAATTACTTAAATCAAAAAAAAAAATTTTGTTGCATAAAAATATATTTACAAAAATATTATTTCATATCACATTATCTTATAGTAAAAATATGAGCAATATAGGTATACACTTATGTCCTAAAATGAATTTAAATCGTAAATTATGAAGGTACTTTAAAATTTAAACATCGGATTTTATACGATATTACCGATACTAGTACCTATATAGACTTGCTAAAAAAACATCTGAGAGCCTAGTGAAGAATTGGGATGTTGACACCATTTTTATTTAATTTTGAAATATCAATTCTGAAAAAGAAAGTATCGTAGCATGCTGTTAAGCCTTATTGATTTTTAATCATATTGAGTCTAAGATTTTTAATTTTACACAAACTGCTTAATATTAAGTCAGTTGACTATATAAACCAGTGACGTCACACGTTGACAAGCTCATACAAAATCTATAAAGTGATTTCGTTTTGACCTTTTAAAAAATATCTCAATTGACATCCCAGTCAACATGCCTATTGCATAAATCGGCCCAATTTCGTTGAATAGGTCGAATTACGCTACAAGTGAAAATATTTAAATACATGTGTTGAATGACGTTATGATCCGGGAGATGATCCGGGCAATTAAATTACGGGAAAAATGGCAATTCATTTTGTCGTTGGCTTAGGTAGCTCTATAAGATCTTAAATACTTAAGTTACATTATATACAAAAACGAAATTAACTTGTATACAAGAGAACACACAATTATAAGACCTGTTTTAAAATAAGGTAATATTTATTAAAAGTACTGCTAATGAAATGAAACTAATTTAAAAACAAACTTCCAATTTTAATGAAACTAATTTGCAATAAAAATGGAAATTAGTTATTAACAGTTTCCCTATAACACGATTATAAAATACTATTTTCTTTTTCAAATCAAAATATCATATGGAGTTACATATCTATCTGGACTAGACAGTTTCTTTTTGTTTAATCAAAAATATATTACCTATATCTAATTATTTATATTTCTAATCGAATATATCCGTTGAAATAGATGATCAAAATTTGGTGCAGCTCCATAGCTTGATTGTTATAGAGAATATGCATCTTTTTTTTATTAGTTTACTATAGCTTAGATAAACAAATCTGAAAGGTTTTTTTTTATCTTGATTTAATGATCAAGTTAGAACAGTGGATCCCAACCTTTTTGTGACAGAGGACTACTATTCAATTTATAATTTTAAGCAGGAACCATATGGTTTGAATTAAACTAACAATTTAAAAATAATTTCAGACGAATAAAACGTTTAAGTCTCTCGCGGACCAAATGTTATGCCTCGCGGACCACAGGTTGGGAACCACTGGGTTATACAGAGATATCCGATGTGTATAAGTGATGTTTATGTCCACAACGCCTTACAACGTCCATGGAAAAGACCGTTTTCGTGAGAGAGACGGACATATTTTTTTAAAACTGTTATTAGCTTTTTGGTGTCTCATCAAATTTGGTCTTCTTTTTACTGTTAATCTATTTTTATTTATACATTGTCCGATAAGTGCGCTGAGTAGCTGAAATATTTTTCATGAATATTCCCTGAAATTTTTTGGCAGTGAAGACATGCAGCATCTTGGCGGGCTCTAATTCGATCAATTTAATGATTGAAATTTTCTTAAGCTTCTACGTAATATTTAGATTGAGTCTCTATGGTAGTGTTTTTCAACCTTTATCACTTCGTGACCACGCGAGGGGTCGCGACTTAGGTATGTCAAAAAACATTGTTTTGTGGTGAGCAGTCACTCATTTTCTTATCCAAATGATCCGTCTGGCATGAGCAGACCTGTAAAAAACAAAAAAATCTTTAAAATATTTAAAAAAAACATGGTAAAGATGCTCAGGGCAGATTTTCGCCTGACTCGCGATTTGAATCCAGGATCTCAATGGCTTTGGTGCCATGTAATTATGTATGTTATATATGTATAACTAACTATGTATGCATAGTTACACATACATATTATTACGTCCGTAATCCCCGAAGGTATATGCAGAGTTAAAAGGGGAACTATAACCACATTCAGCCAAAAAAATTTTACTGGGTTGGGTTAGATGGAAAGCTGTGAAAAAGTAGTGACAAGTGGCTAGCTCATCACCTAAACAATCACAAACCCAAAACCCGATAACCATTAGTCGACTTTTACGACATGCTAAGCAAGGAACACGATTCTTTTTAATTTCCAGATCAACATGTATATTCCAACTAACCAATCAGGAAGCCTACAAAATGTAATAGCAATTGCATAAGATGTTTAATTCTGCGTTAAAACGTAACAGACAAAAAGATAAATTTATATTTATTTTAGATTAGCAACCTCCCTCGGTTTCAAACGGTGAGCACAAAACAAAATATATATATATATATATATGTATAAACCATTCTCTTGAATCACTCTATCTATTGGTGAAAAATGCATGTAGGTACATCCCTCGCGTAGGTAGTTAAAATTTTAAAGCTTACAGACAGAACTCGTGGCGACTGTGTTTTCAACCGACTTTAAAAAAGGCGGAGGTTCTTAATTCGATCGTATATATACTGATATATATATTATTTTTTATTTTTATGTAATATGTGAAGATTTACCTGCTATACATGCCGTCATGAAGCATATACCACAGCCTGCGAAGAACGCTCGCAACGCGATCTGAAAAAATAAAATATTTTTAATGGACATTTCATGTCATGGATATGGATATTTATAAAGGTAATAAAGTATGTCTTGTCTATCCGTTCACCTAGTATCCATATCACAAGCTTATAAGCTTAGTTTAGAACTAGGATTGGTGTCAGTCTGGAAAATTTATTACTTACTATAGTTGGATTTATTTATTTGCCAAATCTCATACTCCTCCGTCCACGGAATTCTTATAAAAAGGGGTACAAAGTTTTGCTTCACGTAGGTATTATTATGGATAAATTTGGCACGAAATAGACCGGAATGGCGTTCTTTGATGTTGAAGGCCAAGACCCACTTCGGGTCGCTAAGCCAGCGTAGTAAGTAAGTATCCAACTACATCCGACTACATCACATACATTGATCTGACTCCGAGGTAAGTAGCTTAAGCACTTGTGTTACGGATATCAGAATCAACAGTGGTATTACAAATATATACTTACTTAAATATTGGATATTAACACCCAGACACAGAACAAACACAAGTATTCATCATACGAATGTTTGTCCTGGGTGGAAATCGAACCCACAACTCTTGGCGCATGGGGCAGGGATCACTACCGAATGCGCCATCGAGCCAGTCAAAATAGCATAGCATATCATATAGTATAGTATTACTTAAAGATATATAAAGACTTACGCTGGAGAGCGTCTCCCGCTGGTTGGGCGCCATGGCGGCAATGGCTCCGATCATGATTCCGGCGGAGCTGGGGTTGGTGAACCCGCAGAGCGAGTATGTGGCGATCAGCTCGGCGCGCGGCTGCGGGCACAGGGGAGGTTATGGTACAGCGTCGCTTAGAACATTGTTGTGAAGAGTGGGGGTTAGTGTTGCCGAAATATCGATAGTTTTGCAATCGACAATTTAACGGCCAAATCATCTATGCGATCGATAGGACAATCGATAGTATCGATAGTATCGATGGTATCGATAGTATCGATGGATAGTATCGATGGTATCGATAGTATCGATGGTATCGATAGTATCGATAGTATCGATGATATTTATACTATCAATGGTATCGATACTATCGATGTATCTGTTAGTGCAATACCATCGGTTAACAGCAATACTATCGATACTATCGATAGTATTGCTGTTCGCCGATAGTTTTCAGTATCGATTGACTATCCATACAATTGATTGTGTTCAAATATCGATAGGCTATCGATATTAGCCTATCGAGCGGCAACACTAGTGGGGGTCAATGGTAGAGAAACGCCCTTAACTATTTCATTAAGAGCGTTATAAAAACACAAAAAAAATATAGTTTTCCTATGTAATATTATAAAACACCATTTATTTTTCAAATCAAAATATCATATAGATAGTTAACGTATCTATCTGCCGGCTGACCGGGACGTATGGAAGAGGAAGACATGCTGCGCCGACCCCAGATGAACTGGGAGAAGGGCAAGAGGATGATGAGATACGTATCTATCTGGACTAGACAGTTTCTTATTGTTTTATATGTATTTGTAATCGAAAATGTCCGCGTTGAAGTCGAAATATATGGTGAAATTTGATTATGCGAGCAATGACATCATTTTATGTGTGATATGGTCACAAAGTCTCCATATATCGGTGGCTACTTAAGACGAGTCGGCTTGCCGGAGATGCTGATGTTCTGTGAGAAGGACCACTCTCACAGAACATTGGCGGCAGCACCAGTGCAGCTATGTTTTTCACAGTGAGTGAGAGTGATGGAGCGGTGGTAGCTCAGTGGTAAGGACATGCGCCTCATAACCGAGGGGTGTGGGTTCAAAACTTCAAACCCGAGCGTACGTACCTCTAGATTTTAAAATTTTCCGTCCGTGGTATAATACAGGTACTAAAGTTATGAAGATACTCACTGATAATCGCCCAGCTTTCTTCATCTCTCCCATGCGCTGGTATGCTACAAACTCGTTCACTATGGTCTTCAGCCCGATCAGGGCGCCCACGTCCTCACACTCTTCCCAAGGCACCCCTGAAAGGTTATCATTACAATAAATAAATATTATAAAACATCACATTCATTGATCTGATTCTGAGCTAAGTAGCATATGCACTTGTGTTACGGATATCAGATTCAACAGTGGTATTACAAATATATAATTAATCACCCAGGTACGGAGCAAGCATAAACACATGTATTCATAACACGAATATTTGTCCTGGGTGGGGATCGAACCCACAACTCTTAGCGCATGGGGCAAGGTCACTACCCAATGCGCCATCAAGCTAAACAAATTTTGATTAACTCGGAACCTCTTGGTGTTTACGAGGCACTTGCTAGCAACAGACCAATGTGCACGCCCCTGCATGAATGGTCTCAAAGACCTCTCGACTCACCCATAGCCCAGCACAACGGTATGAAGATCTTTCCGAAGAGCCACTCCAGATTGATATCCGGGTCGCCCAGCAGCCCGCCGCAGTAGCCCAGGACGCCGTTGACGAAGGCGATAAAGGACACGAAGGCGACCAGGTTGGCGATGATGTTCAGGATAAGGGCGATCCCGTTGGTGGCGCCCCGGGTCGCCGCTGAGAGGGCGGATTGGTCCTCACTGAGGAACGAGTGACAGAGGGATATTATTGTTCGTAATGTTTGCTAATATTTATTTTATTATAATCATCATATGGCGTTCGGTTCTCTCTGCGTACCCCGCTAGGAAAGTGGCGTGAAGTTTAGTTAGTTAGTTAATCATCATCATATTCTGTGTTTAGTCGGAGATCGCTTAGACTATGATTATTTGTAACTTTCAGATATGCGAAACCAGACAATTTTGTCTAAGCGGTACCCGATTAACCACGGGATATAACGCAAGGATGATGATCATAAATGGCTTAATAACTACTACCCTCTTTCTGGTACGATATATGTGGTGAAGATGTAGTTATCATACATCGATAAAACTCACTATTCTAACTACTTACCTCTTCATCTCGCCTCCCACAATCCTCAAACGGTTCCAATGTTCATCTAGCAGTTCAGCCATTACCTGGTGACAGGCTGTATGTTGTCGACCGTGGTGAGGGAGCGGCGTGTCTCCGGCATTAGCAGCTTGGAGAAGCAGATGGCTGCGGGCGCTGACATCACGCTGGCGGTCACCAGGTGAGCCGGCTCGGCGCCGAAGCCGATGTACGCAGCCAGGATCGTGCCTGAGGAATAATTGGCTTTATAGAGAGGCACTCAAAATCATGACTTACTTGTCATAACAACGATGTTTATTGTACTGTTAGACATAAAGTTTATTGCACATGATCTGAAATATTTTTTCGTACTGTCCCGTGTTGGTCTGGGACTTAGAAATAATATGCCAACTGTGGCCTTCTTGCCTGGCATGTCGTAAAAGGCGACTAATGGTATATCGGGTTTTGGGTGTGTGATTGTGTAGGCGACAGGTTCGCCGCTTGTCACTGCTTTTTCACAATTTTTCATCTAACCCAGCCCGACTTTATTTTTGTCTGAATGTGGTTGAAGGGGCTTGCTGCCCCTTCGACTCTGCCTTCGGGGATTATGGGCGTGATGTTATGTATGTATGTATGTATTTTTAATTGATAATTGATAATATTTTGGACTGATTTTTTTTGACAACCCATTTGCAAGCCCTAAACTATGCTATTGCCTTAAGTCCGGCCCTGAAAATGTTATTATCAATATCTTAATTACATCTTTAAGTATCTTACTTTTGAATATCAAGGACGTTGAAAGAATGTCTTTGTTTCTAATCTTTTAATCTGATATGGGCGATGACAGCGCCTTAATTTTATTGGTGTAACAACACACGTTTCGACATTATGGAGTTGATCAATATTATAGATTAGAGTTATTGAGTCCGATCGGATATCTGGTAATTAAAAAAATAATGTTCGTTTGTTCTCAGCGAGGTGATTGTGATGAAACTTCAGGGGAATTGTTATTTTATGCTTGCAAAGGTTTTTAATGCAAAAAGGTCAAGTGTCAATCTGACTTAACACTTTCCAATAGTAATAATACTAGGTAATGCTGCTATTTGATTTGTGAGATATTAAAATGGCAGGCTTCCATTATCTCACCCTATAGTCCAGATTTTCTTACCACAAGAATACTGTTGCAATAGCCCATATTTTTTTTGTTTCCAATAAAATATCCCACAACATCACATTAATTGATATGACTACGAGCTAAGTAGCTTAAGCACTTGTGTTACGGATATCAGAATCAACAGTGGTATTACAAATATATACTTAAATATTGGATATTAACATCCAGACACAGAACAAACACAAGTATTTATCAGTTTTAATAATTTATACTTATAATAAATCTGTAGAGGTCAAATCTGTACATGAAATATATTTTCAAAATAACTATCAGGGGGTGATTAGTGATCGATACTGATGCCAAAAATGCAATCAGTAAAATTTTTGTCTGTCTGTCTGTCTGTATGTTCCTTATAGAAACAAAAACTACTCGACGGATTTTAACGAAACTTGGTACAATTATTCTTCATACTCCTGGGCAGGTTATAGTATACTTTTCATCACGCTACAACCAATAGGAGCAGAGTAGGGTAGACTGGGTACGGTTGTGACAATTTTCAAATGATTGACTATAGCTTTTTATTTATGCTATTAATCTGAACAAAAAATGTATTCTAATGAAGTTTATTCATTGCTTAACGTATAAATATGAAAGTATATGTCTAAATCAAATGGTTAGTTCATAAAATGAAATTTAAAAAAAAAGGTAAATTGTCACAACCGTACCCACCCCAAGGGCGGTTGTGACAGTACTGGGGGTCAATAGTGACACGATGAAAATACTGTAATATGATCACAAAACAAGATAAAAATACTCTAAAATGCCAATAAAACACTTTAATTGCAAAAAATATTTATTTATTTTTATATAATAATCAACTAAATTATACTTTCCTAACAAAAGAAATAAAATCTTTGAACATTTTAATTTCTTACAACATATAAGGCACTATAGGATCTTTGGTTACAATCAGTAGTCTTCATTAGTACAGTCAGTCTTCATCTATACCCACTATTTAAGTACCTTAAAGTAATTATAACAGTCTGCACTTAAAATTAGTTAAAGCGGACTTAACAAATATAAATATATTAATCATGTTCATAATCACATTAGAACTTAAACTCTATTCTATTTTGAAACTAAACTCAAAACATAACAACGTGCTCAAAATCTTTTAAACAGGAACTCAAATATTTTTTTAGAAATGTAGCATGTGAAAATTTATAAAAGTAAGTTTGACAACTAATCTAATCCGACTCATCACAGTTGTGACAAATATAATACCGACTACCATCTGTACAGTCTACATGGGCCCAAAGGTTACACTTTCCTTGGCATTTAATCCATTTTTCGCCAGGCCTACTTTCAGAATATGGACCAAGGCATACCAAACAAAAATATTCTTCTTCATCTGATATTGACGGTGATTGTTTCCTTTTCGTAGCTTTACCTTTTCCTTTTCCTTTCGGCTCATTGAGATTTTTTTTGATGCCCTTTGCCTTCAGTCGTTTTTCTTTTGCTTCATATTCTTGCCTGACTGCCTCTTTTTCAGGCGTGTCCGTGTAAATCGTAGACTTCTTGGTTCTAGGTCCTCGCGTTTTTCTTTGGGAAGCTTTTGGAAAAGGCCGAACAATTTCAGGAGAAAAAACTGATGGTATGGCAGAAGTAGATGGTTGAACATTGCTAAAATTTTGGCTTGGTGTATTGTCTAATATAGAAGGTGAAAGTGGTGGACTTTTATTATTAGGTCCAAAATTCTCAGTAACAAAATTTTCTTCTTGAATACAGTCAAGGTTGGCAATATTTACTAAAAATGGTGCTATGGGAGCATCCTCTTGATTGTCAGGGATTGGTCTGCTTATTACAGGTGATGGTGCTGCAGGAGAAATATCTTCAGTGTCTGTTCTGCTTGTTGTGTGAGATGGTATTACAGAAGCATTATTTTCAGTGTCAGGATTTGGTCTAGTTCTTCCAGGTGACGGTACTGCAGGAATATTGTCTTCAGTATCAGGGTTTGGTCTGTCGGTTACGAAAGAGGGTGCAAAGTCAATATCTCCGAACAGATTACGGTTGTATGGATATATCCCAGTTTTCATAAAACCAGCCTGTATGTTCGCCTGTGTAAGAGCCAGAGGCATAGCAATTTTGATGATACCTGGTATATCATATATTGTCATCGTTTTACCAGGGTGGCTTCGCATCCATCCATCGCAAGCGGTGTTAATAGCTTTTTTTAAAGGTCCGAAGACAGACCGGTCGAGAGGCTGAAGCTTGTGAGAGCAATGTGGGGGAAATGAAAGTAAAGTGATCCCGTTTTCTTTACAATAATCTAAAGTATTAATGTGAATGTGCGATGAATGATTATCAAGCACGAGTAACACTTTGTGAGTTAGTGAAGCATTACAAAATTTCTTAAAATGTTTAAGAAATTCTAAGAAGGATAGATCTTGCATCCAGCCGGAAGGGTTTGCAGCTCCAACAGATCCAACTGGTCCGTCCCTCACAAAGTGGTCGTGGTAACGAACACGAGGAAAAATAAAAAACGGAGGCATGGTATTTCCCAAGGCGTTCACTGCAAAAGCTACCGTAACTAACGTGCCCCGTTCAGTAGAAGTAACGGCTCCCACTTGCCGCGTACCACGTCTTGCAATGACTTTATCAGGTTTTTGGACCGTAGTGACGCCTGTTTCGTCGACATTGTAGATATCCTGTGGCTCGTAAGGATGTCTATCCATAACAACTTGCAAGTTGTCGTAAAAAGCTTCCACATTTGTTTTATTAAAACTAGTTGCCCTTGAAAGGCTTGTAGCTTGAGCTACTCGAACAGATAGAGAAGGATTTCTATTCAGGAATGAACGGAACCATTCTTCGCCTGCCATCTCATTCTCAGCCCAAGTAGCAGGTCGCTTTAGGTTATATTGAGTTGCAAGCTCAAAAGCCAACTTCCGCACCTCTTTTGGAGTAAGTCCGAAATAAATGTCCGCGCAACGCTGTAAATATTTTGACAACTGCTGCTCTTGTTGTTCGGAAAACACTTTATTGTGAGCAACATACCCCATGCTAATGCTATTGTTTTCATTATCGCCCGTGCTGGCATTATCGCGTTTTCGAACATACCTTAATAGTGACATGCGATTAACATCATGCATTTCCGCAGCTTGTCGCAAAGAAGTCCCGCGTTTAGTTTCTTTGTAAGCATCTTCATACTGATTCAAGCTGCACTGTGCTCTTGTAGTCTTTCGTTTGCGTATTCGAGGCATCTAAAACAATAAACAACCGCTTTTACTTATGTCACAACCGTACCCAGTAAAAATGTCACAACTGTACCCACAGATCGTTTTAATAAAAGAAATACGACCACGTCAAAACAAAATAACCTACAATAAATGTAACCACTGATATTACACTGCTACTATTTGATTTATATCAATGAACAACACTCAATACCCTATCAGTATACATGTAATGGCAATTACGAAATAATAATGAATCAAAATACTTACTTTTTGCGTTCAAAAATCAAAATGTGCTCCTGGTCACGTACACTCTGCGCGTCGGATGACGCAACACTGTGACACAGGTTGAGACGTGCAAGGTGCCCGTTTTTCCCCTTGCACGCCCCCCGCTAATCCCTATATTTTCGACAATATAGCGACTGTCACTACCGTACCCTGGCACAACCGTACCCAGTCTACCCTAGTGTAAGGAAATGTTGGGAAAAATGGAGTAACTTTAATAAAAATGGTGTAACAAGCTTAAAAAATGGAGTAATATTCTATGTAATGCCCTAATAAAGTTACATAGAAATCATGTATGACGGAAATAGTCTTTATAATATTAACCATAAACGCGGGTGACACCGCTGGCACAGCTAGTCTTAAATAAAGTGTGAGCATCAGGACATAGAATGAAAGTTTTCCGAGCTCCTACTGAAAAGTGGGAGAACGAGGAACAGTATGTCCCAGTGCTCCTACCAGGAGAGCTTAGTAGGACCTGGAGGAAACGGCCATCCCTTAAGGGTAAGGCAGATTCCGAAGAGAAATAAGATGTTTGAACCTCATTTAGACAAAAAACAAATTGTCTTTGGTTAGAGAAAATATTGATAGTGAGCGGTGGTAGCTCAATGGTAAGGACACGCGCTTCTTAACTGAGGAGTGCGGGTTCACGGCACGCACCTCTGGATTTTGAAAATCTATGTACGTATTTATACCACTAGCTAGACGGTGAAGGAAAACATCGTGATGAAACCTGCAAATTCAAACAACTTTGGATTTGTAACCATGATCCAAAAATTGTCTGGTTCCCCTATCTTAGGGTTACGAAGGTCAGACCGGCAGTCGCTTCAATGTAATTACCAGAGTCGCTAAATCCTGGATCATGGTCTTAGCGGACCCCGTCTCAACACGGGACATAACGCTAGGAAGATGAGAGAGAAAATATTGATAACAAAATAATGTCAAGTAGCTAACTCGTCAACATAATACCAAAATACATTTTTAACGTTATTTTTCGCTGATTCCTGGTGTAAGATAACGCTAGGAAATTATCATGATCATGAAATTTTGCAACAACCGGGGTTCGAATCCGCGGTCTTTTGTCTAAGATCTCTTATGACCAAGCGGCCTGACAACTAAGTATATGTATAGGTACCTGGTCTTTGAATAATGACTAAATTGATAAAAACTGCTATTTACTTGTTTTTAATTATTTTATTACTAAGTATTTTAGCAATTTATGAGCGAACAGATATGAGAAACTACGTAGAATGTATTAAAAATAATATATTTTATCAATACAGATCTATGATAATAACAGCGGAAAGATCTGACGTTTTAATTGTGTAAATACTAGCTTCCATCCGTGACTCCGTCTATTGTAGACTTAAAATTAATGTGCCAATTGTGTTTCTTGCCTAGCATGTCGCAAAAGGCGACTAGTCGTGTATGAGGCTTGGTTTACTTGGTTGCCTTGCCACTTTAAATCTTTATCTATACAAAAACTTGTTTCACAGTTTAATTTTCCATACTCCTCCGAAACGGCTTAACCGATTTGATGAAATTTTATATGTACACTTGGTAGGTCTGCGACTAGGTTGTTATATATTTTCATACCTTTAAGTGATAAGGGTGGTCCAAACGGGGCGTCACGAAGTGCGCCGGGTCAGCTAGTAATATTCTAAATCCAACTCATACATACATAACATACTATACATACATACATACATAGTAGTGGAAGGCAGAGTCCAAAGAGCAATAAGCTCTCAAAATCTCATTCAGCCAAAAATAGAATTGGTTAAAACACAATTTTTATTTTTTCTTTTTTAGCTATAAGTGGCTAAAGGAGACTCTTACCTAGGGCATCGGAAATCACGGACGTTATATTTCATACTAACTAATATTATAAAGAGGAAAGATTTAAAACCGCAGAGCTTGTATGAAAAGGATCATGAATGTTGAAGAGGCGAGTGAGGTGTGTAAGGACCGTGCCATATGGCGTTCAGTTCTCTCTGCCGACCCCGCTAGGGAAGTGGCGTGAAGTTTAGTTATCAAAGATTTTATCGTTTGTTTGTATTTAATAGGTTTCGAAACTACTAGAGCAATTTGAAAAATTCTTACATCAATGGAAAGCTACTTTATCGGCGAAAATAAAAGGTTGGGTATATTTCATCTCCGTATTCCTACGGGACGAGAAATACGCGGGTGAAACCGCGTGGCGCTGCTAGTATGTTATAAACCAAAAGGTATTTCTCTATCCATATTTTTTTAACCACTTTCAGCCAAAAATAAAACTAGGTTTGGGTTAGGTAGCATATTCTGATTTTGTCCCATGTTGGTCAGGGACTAAAAAAGAATGTACCAACTGTGTCTCTTGCCTATCATGTCGTAAAAGGCGACTAATGGTATATTGGGTTTTGGGTGTGTGATTATGTAGGCGACAGGTTAGCGGCTTGTCACTGCTTTCTTTACAATTTTCCATCTAACCCAGCCCGCCTTTATTTTTGGCTGAATGTGGGTGAAGGGGCATGCTACCCCTTTGGCTCTGCCTACCCCTTCGGGGATTATGGGCGTAATGTTATGTTTGTATGTATGTATGTATGTAGCATATTCTGGACAAGTACCTACAAGTGACATACTGGATATTCCAAACCGTCGGCTTTTTTTTCTGGATTCAGGACATGACGCTGGAATTTGCAAAGCTAAAATTGTGCAAGGCCCAGTTGGATTGCTTGATCCACCATTCCACTCTCCAGGAGGGATTGAAATCTAGCGGCATTGAACCAGCATATTTTGCTTGGCCCAACTGGATTTAGAATTGCAATCCCTATCGTAACACAAAATGTTTCTTATGAACCCTTATTGTAATTCGCCATCAATATTTATTAAGGAAAGAAGAAAGAAAGAAAGAAAAAACATTTATTGATCACATAGATGAAAGTACACTGAAAGAGTAGATAAAAATGAACAACATATTACAGTAAAGAAGCGATCCATTTCGGACAAGATGAGTTCCGTGACACTCCGAGTTTGACGTATGATATGGGAAGTTTGACATATGTCACAGTCATCTCGTCCAAAACAGGCTGTATTTATCTAAAAAGGTATATAAGAAAGAAAAAAAAACAAAATGAAAAACACAGTACCACAGATATATTAAAGACTAGGTTAAGGAAAAGTCAGCTTGTTATCAAATTACGAAAAGTACTTATAACAAACAAATAGGTATCTATAGTTGTCATAGATGTTATTATACAAATTAATCATCGTCGAATAACAATTTTACCAAAATATGTATTTTAAAGATATTTAGGTAGTTCCCCTACTATCTTCCAAAGACCTGTTTTATCTTCAAAACACAGTTACCTAAATAGATTAATAAAAAAAACCCCGTTTATTAGAGATCCCTAGATTTTAGCATTTTAATAAGTTACATAACTTAATATATAATAATTAATTTTTATTTTTGACTGGCTCGATGGCGCCTTTGGTAGTGACCCTACCCCATGCGCCAAGAGTTGTGGGTTCGATCCCCACCCAGGACAAACATTCGTGTGATGAATACTTGTGTTTGTTCTGTGTCTGGGTGTTAATATCCAATGTTTAAGTATATATTTGTAATACCACTGTTGTTTCTGTTTTCCGTAACTCAAGTGCTTAAGCTTACTTACCTCCAAATCAGATCAATGTATGTGATGTAGTCGGATATTTATGAATAGTTTTTAATTTTGTCTCAAATTGGTCTGGGATGTGCCAACCGTGTTCCTTGCTTAGCATGTCGTAAAAGGCGACTAATGTTATATCGGGTTTTGGGTATGTGATTGTGTAGGTGACGAGCTAGCCACTTGTCACTATTTTTTTCACAATTTTCCAGCCCAGTTTTATTTTTGGTTATTCAGTGGTTAAACGGGCCTGCTGCCCTTTTGACTCTGCCTACCCCTTCGGGGACTATGGGCGTGATTTTACAAAAAGCTAAGTACTTACCCGAAACGGTGGCGAACCCCGAGGACATGATGACGTGCAGCTCCGAAGGAGTCAGCACAGACAAGTAGGGCTTCACCAAGAGCACTGACTCCGTCTGGGAAAAGCAATGGTATTAGTTGCAAACGACTCAAAAAATAAATTCTCCAGACTCCCACACCAATTCTCTAGCTCCAAACTAAGCTTAAAGTTTGTCCTGTTATGAACGGATAGACATACTTAATTACGTTTATAAACAACCGTGACTCGAGTACAAATGTCGATGTTCATCACACGAAACATTTGCCCCTAGCGGGATTCAAACCCGTGAACACACGCTTCATGACTGAGGGGTTCGATTTCGATCCTGGCTCCGATTACAGAGAACCACCTCCCCCCACTTCTTCCTCTATGTTTTATTCTTGTTAGAAAATAATCATCGTCACAGCCCAGTTTTATTTTTGGCGAAATGTGGTTAAAGGGCCTTGCTGCCCATTTAACTCTGCCTGCCCTTCAGAGATTTTGGTCGTGATGTTATGTATGTATGTACAATCATTAAAATACGTTAAGGCTTAGCACTCCAAGATTAAATAACAGCAAACGTATCAAATAAAAGCATGTCAAAAGCCTGGGTTCTTACTCACCATGCCCAGGAACACGTTCCCCACAGCAATGACGCTCTCGCAGACGGTGGTCGAGCAGGCAGCCTGCAGCAGCTGACCCAGCTTCAGCACGAACCACTGGAGTGCGCCCCAGAAAAACAGCACCTCTACCAGCATGCTGAAGAAGAAGATGACTGGGAGGGTCTGCAAGAGAAGAGTTTGAGGGTTGAGGGTTGAGAGGGGAGGTTGCAAGAGAAGCGGCCTAATAAAATCTAGAACACCGGAGGTATTACTAGATAATGACTTACACTGAACGCGAAGACTCCCTCCGTCCTCACAAGCAGGTCTCCGAAGGCGAAAGCGGCTCCCTCTATTCCGTACATCAAGAATGTGGCCACCTACCAACAAAAAAGGTTGTTATTATTAAATAATAATAAACAAAAAGTAAATCCTTTTTGTTTAAACAGTTCAAAGATACGTACTTTATCAGAGAAGCACTGCAGAACTGCCCTGCCGGTGTCCCATCGGATGAAGAGCACCCCGAACAAGAACTGCAGAAGCAGGCCCATGATCACGCTCTGCCAATTGATACGCCCAGGGTGCGAGGAGAACACGAAGCCTGGGGACAATATTTGTATATAAACTACTAGCAGCGTCCCGCCGTTTCGATCGCGTAGTTCCCATTCCCGTGGGAATACGGGGATAAAATATAGCCTGTGTTACGCGCTGATAATGAAGCTTTGCAATAGTGAAAGAATTTTTTAAATCGGTCCTGTAGTTTAGGAGCCTATTCAATGCAAACAAACAATGAATCGTTCCTCTTTCTTGTCGTTGTTCATTACCCTGGCGACTGTGTGCGTTACCCTGCAGATAAAGGTAGCTTGGTCCTGTCTAGGGATTGCAATACTGGATCCAGATTTAAATTCCTACTAGGATTGAAATGCTGGATCAAGCAATGCAGCTGGGTACTGCACAATTTTAGCTTGCCAGATCCAGCGTTAAGTGCTGGATTTAGCAGAAAATACTGCTGGACTACAAATGTTAGTCCTGACATACATCTGATTGCCCATGCCACTCAATACACCATTAGTCACCTTTCAGGACATGCTAGGCAAGGAACACAGTTTACAATACTTTCAAGTCCCAGACCAACATGTTTCTCATTAAATTCGGTCCTTAGAAGTACGAAAGCTCTTACCTAAAAGCAGCAATGTGAAGAGGCCTGTAAGTGATATGAGCCGCTCGGGAGTATCCTTGGTGTCGAAGTAGAGGTAGATAGCTATGGCTGCCAGCACCACAAGGCCGAGTACCCATCGGACCCACCTAAGTATGTAAGAAAATAAATGCTCCAGACTTACACACCAATTCCCTAGCTCAAAACTAAGTTTGTGGTATGGATACTAGGTGAACGGATAGACATAAAAGCATTTTGAGTAACCTCGTTTTCCTCGCGAGAGTATGGTCACCGCACAGCGCGCGTAGCTCGCTTTAAACGACTTGTACCACGTGGAAGTTATTTTTTTGACTGAATGTGGTTAAAGGGGCCTGCTGCCTCCGAAGATTATGGGCGTGATGTAATGTTATGTACTTAATTTGACAAGCTCGATGGCGCATTCGGCAGTGACCCTGCTCCATGCGCCAAGAGTTGTGGGTTCGATCCTCCCAGGACTAATATTCGTATGATGGATACTTGTGTTTGTTCTATGTCTGGGTGTTAATATTTAAGTATATAATAATAATAATAATAAATTCTTCAGACTGGCACACCAATTCCCTAGTCCCAAACTAAGCTTATAAGCTTGTGCTATGGATACTAGGTGAACGGATAGACATACTTAAATACGTTTATAGACATCCATGACTCGAGTACAAATATCCATGTTCATCACACGAAACATTTGCCCCTAGCGGGATTCGAACCCGCGACCCTTGGTTTCGTGGCCAGGGTCTCTGACCACTCGACCAACGGGCCTATATTTGTAATACCACTGTTGATTCTGATATCCGTAACACAAGTGCTTAAGCTACTTACCTCGAAGTTAGATCAGAGTATGCGATGTCGTGTGTGATATTTAATATTTAATTTAAGGTTCTGTACATATTATTTAGTCAAAATATAACATGATATAAAAATATAAATATTGTAATCGATTCCTACCTAGCCTACTGTTTCTATAGCATAAGTAGGTACATTTTGGGTTATTTAAAATAAAAAGATATTATAGTGCACAAGTGCCTGTACAAACTGCCTATGTTCCTTCACTCTCATAGTCCGGTGAGACGGCACCGACATGACCGGAAAGAGGTCAGGCGCAGGACCAGAATCCGACCGATGATTTGGAACAAGATTGCTTATTGGGTTGCATTTGCTACTAGACCAACGAAGCGAAATTGCGCAATAACATCACAAAGAAATGAAATTAAATGAAATTATATATTCATATATTCATTGTTATGGAGCTGCAAATATATCAGACAGCATCACATACATTGAACTGACTTCGAGCTAAGTAGCTTAAGCACTTGTGTTACGGATATCAGAATCAATAGTGGTATTACAAATTTATACTTAAATATCAGATATTAACACCCAGACACAGAACAAACACAAGTATTCATCACACGAGTGTTTGTCCAGAGTGGGGATCAAACCCACAACTCTTGGCGCATGCGGCAGGGTCACCACTGCCGAATGCGCCATCGAGCCAGTCAATTATCTTTATTTACAAAAAAAAATCTTTAAAAAGGCACTTATAAATTGTTAGAATAACGCGATTTGTACCCTCATACTTACCATAACATCCATAGCTTCCCACCATTCTCTTCGACTTTTTGCCAGATGGTCCTTCTGAACCATTTCCCGATTAGTCGCTTCACAATCAAGAAGTAGATGACGAAGAAGTAGATGATGCCCAGGAAGACGATCAGGCTTCCAAAGCCATTGCAGAAATGCAATGGATCGTTTGCTGGAACAAAGATTCGGTTTAGAGGAAATATATTAATAAGTAGGTACTCCAGACTAACGCAACTTGCCTAGAGACTTTCCGATCTCACCATGGGTTCCAATCAACGATTTTAAAAGAGTAACTATCAAGTTTCTAGCCAGTTTCTTCTCGGTAGAATCTAATTTTTGAACCGGTTTATGTCTATTTTGTTCTGACGATTTATAAGTGTTTTTTGAAGCCTATGTAACTAAAGATAATTTCATTTCATTACAATAGACATAGTTAAATACGTTTATAAATGACTCGAGTGCAAATACCATCAAACGAAACATCATTAGGTACATAAGTATAAAACAAAATCGCCGCTTCTGTACGTTCACTTAGATGATTTAAACTACGCAAGGGATGTTGGAGCGGTTTTCAACAAAAGATAGTGAGTCAAGGGAAAGGTTAATATGTCATCATCTCCCTAGCGTAGCGTGAGACGGGGTCCGCTTAGACCATGATCCAGGATTTAGCGAGTCTGGTAATTACATTGAAGCGGCTGCCGATCTGACCTTCGTAACCCTTAGGGGAACCAGATAATTTTTGGATCATAGTTACAAATCCAAAGTTGTTTGAATTTGCAGGTTTCATCACGATGTTTTCCCTCACCGTCGAGCTAGTGGTACATAGATTTGAAAAATCCAGAGGTACGTGGCCGGGTTTGAACCCGCATTCCTCGGTTACGAGGTGCGTTAATTTAATATGTATAGTTTCATATTGTTTTGTGCTCATGCGAAGCCGGGTCCGGGTCGCTAGATTATCAAAGAACGCTAAATATCTCGCCTTACACACCAAAGCCTTCCCTGTGTGATAGAGTTATATTGAAGTCGCAAAGAAAACTGGTAAAAAATAGCGGCTACATAAAGTCCATTTCACTTGAGAAGAGGTCCGTGAAACTTTGAATTTGACGTTAATAGTCTATTTGGATATAATCTAAGTTAATAGTTATGCATCCGTAAGACAGCCATTAGATTTTTTTCCAATACGATAAAGAGTTCTATGGCAGTTAAATCTACTTTTTCATTTATTTTATTCTGAATTGGGGTAACACCATTTATATTTAATTTTGAAATATCAATTCTGAAAAAGAAAGTATCGTAGTATGCTGTTAAGCCTTATTGATTTTCAATCATATTGAGTCTAAGGTTTTTAATTTTACAAAAACTGCTTAATATTAAGTTAGTTGACTATACAAACTAGTGACGTCACACGTTGACAAGCCCATACAAAATCTATGAAGTGATTTCGTTTTGACAGCTCTTAAAAAGTATTTCCATTGACTAGCCAGTCAACATCCCAATTGTGATGAAAATGAGAATTATTTCAAACTTTGATTTATTTTTATATTAATACCGGTATTCTTACGTCAATAATATGCAGATACATATTTGGAATCATCCAAATAAGGATGTTTTGTATTTGTTTGTGTTAGGAGGCACTTCTTTGTTGTCACTGGGTTGGGAACATTTTTTCGGATAAATTTATGAAGAAAATTGATAAACCGTGTTTACATTAATAAATGAGATTATTAATAATTTTTTACGATGATGTTAGCGTATAAAGTCCAATAAGTTTAAAACCGAATAATTTGATCCGTAAAAAGTACGATGCATGAAAAGGAGTAGTGACACCTGTCACGGGAAACTTCTTACGTGAAACAGACTATAGATGCTGCTTGGGAGACCTGATCTCTGCAGCCTCACAGTGCCGACAGGGGATCAGAAAGGGGGAACGGTTTGATAGACCCGTTTGCCGATTGGCCAGAGACCCTGGCCACGAAACCAAGGGTGGCGGATTCGAATCCCGCTAGCGGCAAATATTTCGTGAACATGGACAATTGTATTCGAGTCATGGATGTCTATACGTTTATTTGAGTATGGCTATCCGTTACCTGTTTTTTTATTGGTGGGTCTCCTACGAGCCTTCACCCTCTGAACCGACTAAAACCCCAATATGGCCTGCCGAGGCGCAGTTCCGGAGGAGCAGGTATCCCCAGGTATGGGACTATACGGCATCTTCTTCGGTGCATGTGCTGCACTGCACGGGTTGCTCGTGTGGCGTTGGTCGATGTTGTGCACCCCACAGTCGTCAGGCGGTGCGGTAAGGTGGCGGCATTTTTGATGTTCAGACACGTTTAGTACTTGCTTACTTGCTACTCGACTACAATACTAGCCTACTCCGAACTAGCCTATACTCACAGTAATTAGCCCAGTAGTGCCAACAGGCGATGAAGAAGCCTATAACTGCTGCATTGAGAAGCACAACGAACGTCTTCTTCACCACAGACTGGTTCTTCTTGAAAAACATCGAAGTGGTGCTCCCGACCTTGCTCAAGGTCACCTCCAGGTATCCAGACGGCTGGTATTCCAGATGTTCGTGAATTACCTGATAAAACAATATATGTATTAAAATAAATATTTATTTTATTGATCTGGGACTTAAAAATTATGTACCATGTGTGTTTCTTACCTAGCATGTCGTAAATGACGACTAATGGCGTAATGGATATTAAATTTGTTACTTCTTGTACAACCATCATTATCTTCCTAGCGTTATGTCCCGTGCTTGGCCGGGGTCCGCTTAGACCATGATTTAGCGAGTCTGCTAATTACGTACAAGCGACTGCCGATCTGAGCTTTGTAACCCTTAGACAGGGATCCAGATATTTTTTTGGATCATGGCTACACATTCATCTTTATTTATTTGATACGGTAGATATTGATCTCCTTCTGACGATTTATAAGTGCGTTTTTTAAGCCTACGTAAATAAAGACAATTTCATTTAATGTCCAGGTTTCATCATGATGGTTTCCCTCGCTGCCGAGTTTATGGTAAATAAGTGCCTACTTGTATTAAAAACTAACTTCATCCCCATCGTTAATGTTATATAACGTATAGGCTTTCTCGGTAAATGGGCTATCCAACGCTGCAAGAATTTTTCAAATCGGACCAGTAGTTTCTGAGATTAGCGCGTTCAAGCAAACAAACAAACAACTCTTCAGCTTTATATATTATAATAAGTATTAATATATATATTAAATAGTGATAAGAAAACTGTAAGTATAAATAGTTGGATTCAAATTATCACTATTAGCATATAAGTCTCGTGTCATTATCATTAAGTCCATAATAACTTTTACATTTCAATTTGCCAACATATCATTAGTTTTCAACAGTATTATCGGTCATATCTTTATGAGAGCCGATTCCCAATAGTTCGGCACGGCTTATCAGATAATGTTTTTTATTATATTCGATTAATAAGTTAGTTGTTATATGATAAACAATGACAGATGTGCGACATGAACAACATAGATCTTACACAAATTACCTTAGGAGATTTTTTAATACTATTGTTGTTTACATATATATATACATAACATCACGCCCATAATCCCCGAAGTGGTAGGCAGAGTCAAAGGGGCAGCATGCCCCTTTACCAACATTCAGCCAAAAATAAAGCCGGACTGGGTTAGATGGAACATTGTGAAAAAGCAGTGACAAGCGGCTAACCTGTCGCCTACACAATCACACACTCAAAACCCGATATACCATTAGTCGCCTTTTGTCGTAAAAGGCGACTAATGGTAGGCAAGAACCACAGTTGGCATATTCTTTTTAAGTCCCAGACCGGGACAGTGGGCTGGGTTTGATGGAAAGCTGTGCAAAAGGAGTGACAAGTGGCTAGCTCGTCGCCTACTCGAGTCCCATACCCAAAAGCCCGTAAACCATTAGTCGCCTTTTACGACATGCTAGCAAGAACCACAGTTGGCACATTGTTTTTTTTTGTCCCACATCAACATGGGTCAAGTCCCAGACCAACATGAGACTAATGTGTGTGTCAATGTATGTGATGTTGTTGTTTAATAAATCATTCTATGGCGGTCGTTACATAGATATGTCAAAAAGGCAACTAATAGTGGGTATATCGGGTTTTGGGTATGTGATTATGTAGGCGACGGGCTTGCCACTTGTCAGCTTGTCACTACTTTTATGCAATTTTCCAACCTAACCCAGCGCAGTTTTATTTTTGGCTTAGCGGTCAAAGGCGCTTACGGCTCCTCTGACTATGCCTACCCCTTCGGGGATTCCGAACGTGATGGTATGTACATACTGTGGTATGTACGTATGTGGTGGTTCTACTCACCTCACCGTTAGTATCTGAATTTGTTATCTTCTTCTGATTCATCTCGACGCCATCTTCGTCAGATTTCTGAAAGAAAAATGTGATACGAATTAAAATAAGGCTTGCAAATAACGTATATTTTTTAACTCTACCCTCTACCCTATGCGCCAAGAGTTGTGCATTCATTCATTCATTCTCGATCGACAAGTCCCCTAATTCCTTATTACTAATGGTTCGTTATGGATCAGGGCTTCCAATAGGTTAAAGACGGCCCCGATAATGTAGGCGGCGAGTCAGCCACTTCTCACTACTTTTTCACAATTAGGATTGTGAAAAAGTAGTGAGAACCAGTAGTAGTCACCATTGTGACACTGTGACATTGTGACACAGTGACACCATTTATATTTAATTTTGGAATATCAATTCTGAAAAAGAAAGTATCGTAGTATGCTGTTAAGCCTTATTGATTTTGTATCATATTGAGTCTAAGATTTTTAATTTTACAAAAACTGCTTAATATTAAATCAGTTGACTATACAAACTAGTGACGTCACACGTTGACAAGCCCATACAAAATCTATGAAGTGATTTCGTTTTGACAGCTCTAAAAAAGTATCTCAATTGACTAGCCAGTCAACATCCCTATTTTCCATCTAACTCAGCTCAGTTTTATTTTTAGCTGAATGTAGTAAGAGGCTTGCTACCCCTTTGACTCTGCCTACCCCTTCGGGGATTATGTCCGTATGTAAGAAGTTAAAAAAATATTGAGTATCTTGTAACGAATAACTTTTAAACTAATATTACATTAGGGCCTGGTTTTAACGATGTCTTACATTCCTGACGCTTAGGCTAGGTTAATAAACTGATAATGATACACGATAAGCAATATAAACAATTAATAATAAGTGTAGTTGGCACATCCTATTAACAAGATGGCCGATTAACGTTTCAAAAGTGCACACAAAATAAACTCTAGAATAATAATAATGTCCTCCTATCCGATATCGGTCACGGCAGCCAATCTCAACGAGGATTAGCCAACTGCGCAAGAGATATTATAGGGCACAAGTGTGTGCGCAAACACAGGTGCACTCTCTGTTCCATCACTCTCATAGGCCGGTGAGACGGCACCACATGACCGGAGAGAGGTCAGGCGCAGGACTAACGACTTAACGTGCTTTCCGAGGTACGGGGGTGATTAAACCGACAAATTCCTGACTCCGGGCTGTTACTGAGTAATTTGGATATTGAAATCCCCAGCCACAATTTTTTTGGCCCGACCCGGGATTTGAACCTCTTGGTCCTTAGGCGGCGCATGCTACCACTAGACCAACGAGGCTGTCAAACTCTAGAATGTAGATTATTTAAACTATCTAATATTATAAATGCGATAAGTGTATGTCTGTTTGTTATCTTTTCACGCTTAAACCGCTGAACCGATTTAGATGAAATTGGTATAGACATTGTTTGTGTCCCGCGAAAGGACATATGATAGTTTTTATACCAGAAATTATCCTTTAATGATCACTGAACCGATTTGGATGAAATTTGGAATGGAAATAAGTTCGAGTTGTGGGGAATGATATATACTTTTGCTTGATCGCCCTAATCTCAGGAACTACTAGTCCGATTGGAAAAGTTATTTCAGTGTTAGATAGCCCATCTATCGAGAAAGACTATAAGCTATATAATATGAACCATAAACGCAGGTGAATCCGCAGACACAGCTATGTATTATTATACCAAATTTGCGAAAGTTGTCCAACACCCAGTTTCGTTCCAACACCACTCACTGACACGAGAATAAAGGAACTGAACCAATTGTGTTTTAGATTGTGTTTTGTGTTATTCTTGTAGCGAACAATGCCTATTTACCAATAGAAGCATAAACAAAGATACGGCAAATGAGTGTATTTGTGATTGTCTTTAGTGAGAAAGATGGCTGTTATAGCCTGAAATAGTATTATGGCTATTTCCTGATAAATCTATACTTATAAATCTGTAGAGAGGTCAAATCTGTACATGAAATATATTTTCAAAATAACTATCAGGGGGTGATTAGTGATCGATACTGATGCCAAAAATGCAATCAGTAAAATTTTTGTCTGTCTGTCTGTCTGTATGTTCCTTATAGAAACAAAAACTACTCGACGGATTTTAACGAAACTTGGTACAATTATTTTTCATACTCCTGGGCAGGTTATAGTATACTTTTCATCACGCTACAATCAATAGGAGCAGAGTAGTGAAGGGAAATGTTGGGAAAACGAGAGAAGTTACTCCATTTTTTAAGCTTCCGTCGCGTGTGCAGCCTTAAGGTTAAAGTTACATTGAAATCATGTATGACGGAAATAGTCTTTATAATATTAACCATAAACGCGGGTGACACCGCTGGCACAGTTAGTAATAAATAAATAAATACATTTATCTGACTCCGAGCTTAATGCCAACTGTGTCTCTTGCCTAGCATGTCGTAAAGGCGACTAATGGTATATCGGGTTTTGGGAACTTTTTTACAATTTTCCATCTAACCCAGCCCAGTTTTGTTTTTGGCTGAATGTGGTTAAAGGGGCCTGTTGTCCCTTTGACTCTGCCTACCCCTTCGGGGTAGGCAGAGTCTGGCAGAGGCTGGATTGTTTGATCCAGCATTGCAATCTTTAGTTACTACATGTATAACAACATCAGAAGAGTCGCTGACCCGTAGAGAATACAAATCCCGAATTCCGCGGTCCCGGCCGTTTCCTGACCCCTGAAATCCCAGAATTGCCACAAACAAAGGATACAAATCTGCTCCAGTCATTCCATCACTACACAAATCTGCTCCCGACTTTTAGTGAGAACGTTTTTAAAGGCAAATTAAAACTATCGGTATCTGTCTGATCGATTTAACTATGCACGTAATAGTTTGTGGCTAAGTAGGTTGATTTGATATCACTCTGAAATGACGAATTGTTAGCTTACAGTAACCGCGTTTGTACACGTATGTCGCGGCTATCAACTGGTGGTTATTTAACAAACAACCATAAAATGTTATCGGAACTATAATGCTGTAGGCATTCGCACACGATTATTTGTATGTAGCGCATAGGTTACACAACACGTACCAGTTTTACGGTTTAAAACAGGTATGTGTTTTACATCATAGGAAGGACATTTGACTGCCTCGTTGGTCAAGTGGTAGCAAGCGCTGCCTAAGGATCAAGAGGTCTCAATTTGTGGTTGGGTATTTTATTATTGAATTGAAGAGCGGTGGTAGCTCAATGGTAAGGACACGCGCCTCTTAACCGAGGGGTGCGGGTTCAAACCCGGCACGTGCCTCTGGATTTTCCAAATCTACTATTTATACCACTAGCTCGGCGGTGAGGGAAAACATCGAGATGAAACCTGCAAATTCAAACAACTTTGGATTTGTAACCATGATCCAAAAATTGTCTGGTTCCCCTATCCTATCTTTGGGTTACGAAGGACAGATCGGAGTCGCTTCAATGTAATTACCAGACCCGCTAAATCCTGGATCATACTGGATCGTATTGAGTATTTGGTTTGTGATTGTATAGGCGAATTAATGGTGTGCTTACGTGCCCTGATTGCGGGCGAACGTTCCGAGCAAAATTTGGATACATTAGCCACGTAAAAGCACATCAAAGGGCTTATCAACTTCATGCCCAAACATAAATTAATATTGGCAGTAAAGCAGTCGCTGTAGCCGAAATCGGCTGTGAGGCATATATACTATAGGCGACGAACTAGATTATAAGTTTCCATTTTACCCACATCGATTGTGCTTTTGGCTAAATGTGGTCAAAAGATCTTATTAATAAGTACACTCTGCCTACCCCTTCGAGGATTACGGGCGTGATGTTATGTATGTAACTAAATTTGTTGCGGTTGAAAGAATATAACGTTTTGTCGTAAATAATAATTATATTATCTGTGTGTACGTGAGTTTGTCTATATGTCAAGCTTTCACGCTAAACCACTGAATGATTTTATGCGTTTTGTTATACTATTTTGGACTGGCTCGATGGCGCATTCGGTAGTGACCCTGCCCCATGCGCCAAGAGTTGTGGGTTCGATTCCCACCTATGACAAACATTCGTATGATGAATACTTGTGTTTGTTCTGTGTCTGGGTGTTAATATCCAATATTTAAGTATATATTTGTAATACCACTGTTGATTCTGATATCCGTAATACAAGTGCTTAAGCTAACCTCGGAGTCAAAACAATGTATGTGATGTAGTCGGATATTTATTTATTTATTTATACCCATGTCTGGGATTAAAGAATAATGTGCCAACTGTGTTCGTTGCCTAACAATTTAAACAACTCCTTGTTGTCAAAGAGGACTAATGTTGTATTTTGCGGTGGTTTGTGAGTATGTATTTACCCCGAAACAATTTTATTTTCAAACTAGTTTGGTTATAGGAGTTTATAGGTCCATAGACTCCACACACTCTATATTCTTTACTCCATACACTCCTTCGGGGATTGCAGGCCTAATGGTATGTATGTACGTACCATGGACTAGGAAAAAAAGATGGACTCTGCACTGTCATAGGTACTACAGAGTGAAGCCACATTTATACATGTGTGCGAGAGATTCTTAGGGATATTACAAATCAGAATTATTACTAACTTGTGAAATGTGATTCCGTCGCACTTTTTTTACTCTTTAGTGATAATTTTTGCAGCATTTGACCACACACGTGGGCATTTTACAAAACAAAACTGACTGAACCTGTCATTTGAAACAATAATGTCTATGTGTGATGTTAGCGAAATGTCATTTGGAGCATCGGAAAGGCCTTAACATGAGTAAGTGGCGTGGAGTCTTTCTTTTTTGGTAGTCCGTGGTATATACATGTATTTTAAACGTGTTCTTCGATTCGATCTTTTGATATTAGTCTTTGTGATTAAGTGACAATAATCTTTTGTTGCTAAATGATAATTATTACCTCATATTCTCACTGTTTCCAACTTCAATGAAGGCAATTAAGTACTTATTGCTATCTCTTAACGATATTGGACATATGATTTAGTGTATTTAGGCTATTTCACTTTGAAGCTGATTTCTACCCGACAACAAGTGACGTTTAGATACTATTAATAGACTTGAGAAAAATGTGCCAACTGTGTTTCTTGTCTAGCATGTCGTAAAAGGCGACTAATGGAATATCGGGTTTTGGGTGTGTGATTATGTAGGCGACGAGCTAGCCACTTGTTAGTTTTACACAATTTTCCATTTAAGCCCAGTTTTATTTTTGGCTGAATGTGGTTAAGGGGCTACCTGCCTCTTTCATTCCGCCTACCCCTTCGGGGATTACGGGCGTAATGATATTTATGTAGATCTATAAATACATAATATCTACCAACATTAGAAGATTAAGACTATCTCTATTTTCCCGCTTTAGAAAATAATGTATGTTTACTTGGAAGGTTCGAACTTTCGGCGTATCAACATAATAACTGTTAACATACAAACATACATAACATCACGCCCATAATCCCCGAAGGGGTAGGTAGAGTCAAATGGGCAGCAGGACCCTTTAAACACATTTAGCCAAAAACAAAACTGGGCTTGGTAAAATGGAACATTCCTAATCTCACTTACCTCACTCGCCTCTTCAACATTCATGTTTCAACATCCTTTTCATACAAGCTCTAAGGTTTTTATGACTCCTAACATCACCCTCTGTTAATACACGACCAATCTGGTCGTGGTAGGTGAGCCTGGGAATTTCGCGGCTCCTACATCGAGGTATTCCAAAATATAATAACTTTCGCATTTACAATATTAGTAGGTAATTTAAGAATTCTTACCGTAAGAGTCGCCATTTTCACACTAATTAAGTCTCTTTTCTATACTTAACACAATTTTTCACAACACTCATATATCACACAAAACTTGAATCACTATGATATAGTTCGTAGCAGCAACCCGGATCGAGTGGATACATTATACCTGGAACAAGGAAAAAAATATTATTGAGTATTTGCAGAAAAAAAAAAGAGCGGTGGTAGCTCAATGGTAAGGACACGCGCCTCTTAACCGAGGAGTGCGGGTTCAAACCCGGGCATGTACCTCTGGATTTTTTTATAATCTATGTACATATTTATACCACTAGCTCGACGGTGAGGGAAAACATCGTGATGAAACCTGCAAATTCAAACAACTTTGAATTTGTAACCATGATCCAAAAATTGTCTGGTTCCCCTATCTTAGGGTTACGAAGGTCAGATCGGCAGTCGCTTCAATGTAATTACCAGAATCGCTAAATCCTGGATCATGGTCCAAGCGGACCCCGTCTAAGCACGGGACATAACGCTAGGAAGATGATGATATGCAGAAAAAAAAAAATTATAGAATAATAGTCAAATTAATAATTTAAAAAAGGTTCCGACCCAGAAAAGCTTCTTTAAAGTAAAAAATAATACATTTTTTTTTGAGAGGACGTCGGTACTTGGCCGAAGGCGGCCTTTACTACCTACCGGTCTGGCGGGAGAGCGGGAAACTCTCACCCCTAAAATTTAGGCAACAGCCTGAGGGCGCCCCACTGGGGCTCGAACCTCGGCTCAGGACGTTGCTGGAGAGGGCAGACGCACGTAGCTTTGGGGATAGAAGCGACCGGGCCGGGCTGGTTACGCGAATAAGGAGCTAGCGGGGGCGGCGCGACGCGAGACCTCGCCGACGAGGACGGAACGACGGGCGACTTGAGGTGTTGGACTGTGTCGCGAGCTGCTGAGCCGACGTCATGGCTAGCGTGAGGGCATCGTCGGGATCTAGGAGGACGTTCCTAGGTCGACGTTTTCTATGGGAGACTACGGGAGGGGGATGAATAATACATGTATGAAGTCTCAGTAAGGATCACACATATAATGTTACTAGCATTTGCCCACAGCTGCACTTGCGATGCAAGAGCTATATTATTCTAAAGTTTAATTTAAATCCATTCAGTAGTTTTTGCGTGGAAGAGTAACAAACTTCCATCCATCCATACAAACTTTCGCGTTTATAATATTAGTAAGATGTAATATTGAGTTTCATATGTTAAGCTTTTGGTCCAAGAGTGGTCGCGTCGGGGGACCTCAAACGGTCCAGCGAATAAGAATATTTTGAATCAATGAGGGTTTTCTGAGTTAAAAAGATCCAAAAGATGGCGTAACTGTGACCTGCGGTCTTGTAACTCTCCTCATTGGTTAGTTGTCAGACCAAACTGACATGCTGTCAACAAGGAGCCAATAGTGACAGTGATAAGACCACGAGACTCCCTCGTGCCATCTGGCGGTTTTTGTATTTTTGAACACCCTCATTGACAATGGATTGATGTAAATTGACCCATGTTGGTCTGGGACTTAAAAATAATGTGCAAACTGTGTTCTTTACCCAGCATTAAGTAAAAGGAGACTAATCGTTTATGAGGTTTTGTGTGTGTCATTGAGTTGGCGACGAGCTAGCCACTTGTCACTAGTCTTCCTACCCCTTCGGGGATTATTTTATTGATAACATGTAAATATATGTTTGGTTGATATTAATTTGGGTCGTAAATGAATAAAAAAAATATTTAAAATTTAGACCAATATTATAAAGCTAAAGAATTTTTTTTGTTCGCTTGAACGCGCTAATCTCTAAATAGTACTGGAACTGAAAATACTGGTCCGACTTGAAAAATTATTTCAGTGTTAGATTTCAGGTTCAGCTAGGGGTTCGCCGCCCTCTGGAGACCTTAAAAGGGGTACGTGGAGCCATAAGGTTGAGAAACCCTGCTATAGAACAATGAAAATGAATAATTAAGTATGGAATTCGTTGTCTTCAAAGATCTATATCAAAGTAGAGCTCATAATATTTCTTTATCATTGTCGCAGTAGTATAATGCTCGGTGATAATGAAGAGATTATACACATAGCGTCACTTTTTAATAAAGCATGAATAAAATTTACGAAGTACGTAAGAATGGCCTGATTTAATTTAAATTGTTTGTGTTTTGGCCGTCTTATGTTTGTCGTTGATTGAAAAGTAATGTGCCAACTGTGTTCCTTGCCTAGCAAGTCGTAAAAGGCGACAAATGCTATACCTATTGGGTTTTGGGTGTGCGATTATGTAGGCGACGAGCTAGTCACTTGTCACTTGTTTACAATTTTCCATTTAACCCAGACCAGTTTTATTTTTGGCTGAATGTGGTTAAAGGGGCTTGCTGCCCCTTTGACTATGTATACCCCTTCGGGGATTACAGGCGTGATATTATAAAAGGCAATGTTTTTAAACTTACTTTATTTGATTTTTGGCTTAGGAGAGATTTCAGGACCTTATTGCTCCTTGGGCTTTGCCTTCTCCTTTGAGGATTGCGGGTATGATGGTATGTAATGTATTTGTACTTTTTTATAGACTAGAGGCTGGATGAGATGCATTTAAATATTGCATATGCATTTGATTTAACCGGTTCCCACCACAAAATTGCATCTTCAAACTTGATCAAATCCGGAATGATTGATTATAGAACATGTTTACGAGTAGACTTTGGGATTTAATATAACAAAATGTTTACATGGTTTTAGTATAAGTTTTACTGGTTACTAGCAGCGCCCCACGGTTTCACCCGCGTAGTTGCCGTTCCCGCAAAAATACGGGGATAAAATATAGCCTATGTTACTCGCTGATAAAGTACCTTTTCACTGGTGAAATATTTTTTCAAATCGATCCAGTAGTTTCGGAGCCTATTCGATGCAAACAAAAAACCAATGTTTTTTTTTTCTCTTTATAATATTAGCGTAGATGTATACAGTTGACACAGGTATCACACATTTGCGCCCTGCAGGGGGGGCTCCGAATACTCCTGAGGTATCCCTGCCTTTCATTTCATTTTAAATACACACTACTATCACCATAAATTGGTTGAAACCAATCTCGTATATAAAAGAACATCATTTTAATAGTTATTTTAATCGAATATTAATGGGGCTAAATGTATATATTCATTAAGAATACCAATAATTACCAAAGACTTCATAGTGATCTAATAATATTGGTAATCAAATAATGTTATAAATATGTACTCACACTGCAGTGGTATTTACAAAACTATGCGACCACAAGACACATGTCCGTTTCAACAAACGTGTAAATATGAAATATAAATTAGGTCTTTATATATATCAATCTATCTAATCAGTAAATGTATACAAGGTGAGCTTGTTAAGAGTGTAAGGTACATAAATAGATATCATTACGCCTGGAATACCCGAAGGTATAGTATAGTCTAAGGAGCTTTGAGGTCCTTGAACCACATTTAGTCAAAAATCGTGTTGGGTTTGAAGGAGAATTGTGAAAATTAGGTTCTCTTTTGTTACACGGGGCTGTTTTGTTACACGGGGTTATTTTGTCACACGGGGTTGTTTTGTTTCACGGGGTTATTTTAATACACGGGGTTATTTTGTTACACGGGGTTATTTTGTTACACGGGGTTATTTTAATACACGGGGTTATTTTGTCACACGGGGTTGTTTTGTTACACAGGGTTATTTTAATACACGGGGTTATTTTGTCACACGGGGTTGTTTTGTTACACAGGGTTATTTTGTTATACGGGGTTATTTTGTTACTCGGGGTTATTTTGTTACACGGGGTTATTTTGTTACACGGGGTTATTTTGTTACTCGGGGTTATTTTGTCACACGGGGTTGTTTTGTTACACGGGGTTGTTTTGTTACACGGGGTTATTTTGTTACACGGGGTTATTTTGTCACACGGGGTTGTTTTGTTACACGGGGTTATTTTGTTACACGGGGTTATTTTGTCACACGGGGTTGTTTTGTTACACGGGGTTATTTTGTTACACGGGGTTATTTTGTCACACGGGGTTGTTTTGTTACACTGGGCACTTTTGTGACACTGGGCACTTTTGTTACACGGGGCAATTTTGTTACACGGGGCACTTTTGTTACACGGGGCACTTTTGTTACACGGGGCAATTTTGATACATGAGACCCTTTTGTTACACGGGGTTCTTTTAATGATGTAAAAAGGCTCTCTAAAAGATCACCCCTGCGCTATCGGCAAATATATTGCAGTGATAGGGAAATGAATGTGATATTTAATCAGAGATAAAATTAAATGTACCTTCATATTTAAATGAAAAGCCTGCTAGCCTTCTTTACAACAGTATAGATAAATGACATTATACACATAATGTAGACTGGCTGCGGAATATGCAAATTAAGGTTCATTGAAATCTAAATGAATGAACCTTTAGAATCCATTACCTTATCTAAGTATACCTACTAATATTATAAAGAGTTAAAGTTTGTTTAGTTGTAGGGATCTCTGGGACTACTGAACCGATTTTGAAAATATTTTACCAATAAAAATCCACTTTATTTGCGAGTGACTTATGCTGTATAATATAAATACAGCATAAGTCACTCGCAAACAAAGTGGATTTTTATTGGTAAAATCGCTACTTGTGTAAAACCGTGGGATGTTGCTAGTATATTTATATGTTATGCGGTGGTCGTGTCTATGGTAAAAGTATAGCGGGAAATGTAAGTTCAAAACAAACAATACAGGGCAGCTACCTCTGGATTTTCATATTTAATTAGGATTTTTTTTTATACCACTGAAATATGATTAGAATATATTTTTTAAAGGTAATAACGTAATTCTTTAAACTAATTAAACTAAAGACAATTGCAATGTTAAGGTAAGGATGTCACAGCAGAGCGTAAGTGGGCAATTTTCATAATTATCATAGACAATGGATGCTAGTTCATTCAAAATTGGATAATTACTCTTTTTTGTGTTAATGGCTGACTTTTAATAAATAAATAATAATAATAAATTCTCAAGACTGACACACCAATTCCCTAGTCCCAAACTAAGCTTATGCTTGTGCTATGGATACTAGGTGAACGGATAGACATACTTAAATACGTTTATATACATCCATGACTCGAGTACAAATGCCCATGTTCATCACACGAAACATTTGCCCCTAGCGGGATTCGAACCCGCGACACTCGGTTTCGTGGCCAGGGTCTCTGACCACTCGACCATCGGGCCAGTCCACCAGTTTTCAATAGTCATATACGATGACGTCCGTAGATATTCATCGAAGGGACCAAATGTAGAAGATTATTTAAATGATAAGAATATATGGCCAGTCGCAGAATAGGCTGTTACCAAGTGAGGTGAACTTGGTTCGTGAGATGTTTGTAAATAAATATAGATACAAATATAAATTGGAAAGATCACATAGCAGCAATAAAAACTAAATTGTCTAGATTCACCTAGGCACTGTACCAAATAAAACATAGCACGAGCCTGTGCTCGTGCTATGTTTTATTTGTACGTACTTAGCGCTGTATCTGTATACAGCGCTAAGTACGTACTATGCGTACGCGCACGCCTGGCTCCGATGCGGCGTCATGCTGTGGGGCAATAGCGTAAATGTTGACGAATTGTTTGTCATGCAAAAGAGATGCATTAGAATAATTGCTAATATAGAACACGCACAGGTATCAACCATACTTCAAAAAATATAATATACTAACCTTACCCTGTATGATGTATCAATATTGGTATTCAAACATTCTAAAACTTTCATAAAAGTTAACAAAATGCATTCCATAAATACACGCAGTAAAAATAAATTATATCAACCACAAACAGAATAAAGATGTTAGATTGCAGCCCATACTATATGTCCGTCGAAATATACAATAAACTGCCCATATATATAAGAAAGAAAAAATTCGTACCTTTTAAAACTAAATTAAGATCATACCTGACAACAAATTCTTTCTACCAAGTAAAAAAATACCTACTTTCATCAAGAGTAGAGTGCCCTCTACGCATTGCAATGCTCGAAAAGGGCGACTAAGTAGAGTAAGTGCGCCAATTATGGACCACCATAAGGATTTTATGTAATAAAACTCAGAATTTTAAATATTAATCAGCCTTATATATTTTAAACAGTTCTATAATTATTTGGTATCAAAAACAATTATTCAAATTCTTAAGAAACATGAACATCTTAGAAATAATCAACATTTTCTAAAATGTAACATTATTGTACATTTGAAAAAGTGTACAAAATATGGACCACATGGTTTCAAATATGGACCATAGTAAATTGAGTTCAAAAATAATTTAAAAAATGGACGTGTTGCCTAAAATTGAATCAGTTAATTATTAAGATTAAAACTAATTGTTGGTACACAATTCGCACACATAGAAATCAACCACATCTTCTATGCCAGCACAGTCTTCATGAGCCCACTGCCTACATGAAGCACATTGGATCCATTTCTCTCCACGAACGTCTTCAGAAAAAAGTCCATTACAATACAAACATTTACCATTTTGGGAACGATCAGGACTTTCATCGGTACTATCAATGACTAAATAATCACTTTTATCAGAACTTGCAAATGATGATTTATTTTCTTTTGAGATCTTTCTTTTCTTCTGGGCTGTCTTTTTTGGCATTTTCTTTGCCGCTTTCTTTGGCGTATTCTTTGTCATATTCCTTTGTATCGACGTTTCTAAATCTTGTTTATAAGGTGAGGATGTCAAAATTGTAGGCTTGGTGGCTTAACTGCATTTGCCATTGCATCTTTATCCCACGTTTGTCTGGTCTTTCCTTTGGATTTTGAACTTGTTGATGCCATCCTAAAACAATCAAATTAAAATATAAATGACTGTTTGTAATATGGACCACTAGTCCATATTCAAAACATGACGGTGGTCCATATTATGATACACATACATTTCTAGGTTAATATTGTTGCTAATAAAATTATAAAAGCTATTGGATATTGCAACTTAATATGAATAATTGTAATAGAACTCACCTTTCCTCTAGTATAATCCACTTTCCCAAACAGTAATATTTGCTAAAATTATGTACTTACGAAGTTGAGTAAAAAATTAGATCGCGCATTGATAAAAACGAAAAATGGCTGCCGTGAATACGTGCGCGCTCTCTGCCGACCAGCAAGCGACTGAGGCCCGCGGGGGAGAGTTGGAGCTTAGCGTGCGGCGACCGATGGCTTAATACGATGGACGGTTTTTGAGAAATTAGGGTAGTCCATATTACGGAACCAGTCCATAATTGGCGCACTTACTCTAATAAAGTGCAATATAAACCACCTCGTATACACTTAGTGGCAGTAAAACATTTGAATTTAAATTAAAATAAATATAAATATAATCAGACCACATCACATTCATGGATCTGACTCCGAGGTAAGTAGCTTAAGCACTTGTGTTACGGATATCAGAAACAACAGTGGTATTACAAATATATACCTTAATATTGCATATTAACACCCAGACACAGAACAAACACAAGTATTCATCACACGAATGTTTGTCCTGTGTGGGGATCGAACTCACAACTCTTGGCGCATGGGGCAGAATCACTACCGAATGCGCCATCGAGCTTGTTGAAATAGATGACAGGCTAAAAATATATTTTGTGACAAATCTATTGTTCAGTTCTCACTGCGTTGTTACACGAGTCTATCCGGTTCGTTTGCACAGTGTTATCAAACCTAAGGGATGTTTACAATAAAAATGTTTCACTGCAAACGATTAACGAACGTAATAACAATTTCCGCTGTAATATGATATTTACATACGAGAAAAACGTAATGAATTATGAACCTGAATATTTTAAAGTCGGTCAACACGCTTTTCACTAATTAAATATGCAAAAGTGTATACAAAACAAAACGCAGCTGTACAAAGAAGGATAGCGGTATTTGTATCGAGAAAATTTCTAGTACCTACCTAATAAGAACACGTTATATTTGATGCACGTGACCAAATTATAATTTACTAGCGAACCGACCCTTCGCATGGCGAGCATAAAACAATATGAAACTATAGGTACATACATAACATCACACCCTTAATCCCCGAAGGAGTAGGCAGAGTCAAAGGGGCAGCAGGCTCCTTTAACCACATTTAGCCAAAAATAAAACTGGACTGGGTTAGATGGAAAGGGTAAAAAAGTAGTAACAATTGGCTAGCTCGTCGCATACACAATCACATACCCAAAACCCCATATACCATTAGTCGCTTTTATGACATGCTACGCAAGAAACACAGTTGGCACATTATTTTTAAATCTTAGACCAACATGTGACAGTCCCAAACCAACATGGATATATTAAACTTTCTCATAAATAACTCTGTCTATCAACGTCACTTGAGTATTTTAAGAGATCTAAGCGAACAGACAGAAGGTTCCACTTTGCTTTACTATGTAAATATATACAGATAGGTATCTACATCTTTATGAAATACATTCTACACGCTTTATTTTGAGGCTTGCTTTATATTATACATATTCATTATTCTAATCTAAAACTTTCGGGAATATTAATGCTACATTAGATAAAATGTCAACAGATAAAAGTTAAGTGCGGCTAATAAGACCTGTCGGGTTATAAGCCCTAAGCCCTAAACAGCCCTAAAGATCCAATAGGGATGTTGACAATAGTCTTATTTAATGTTAAAACATCAATTAACATTAAATAAGACTCACTTACTAAATAAGACACACTAAGATTCACTTTGCGAGTACCCTCATCATCTTCATCTTCCTAGCGTTATGTCCCGTGCTTAGACGGGGTCCGCTTAGACCATGATCCAGGATTTAGCGAGTCTGGTAATTACATTGAAGCGACTGCCGATCTGACCTTCGTAACCCTTACATAGGGGAACCAGACAATTTTTGGATCATGGTTACAAATTCAAAGTTTTTTGAATTTGCAGGTTTCATCACGATGTTTTCCCTCACCGTCGAGCTAGTGGTATAAATATGTACATAGATTTTTTAAAATCTAGAGGTACATGCCCGGGTTTGAACCCGCACTCCTCGGTTAAGAGGCGCGTGTCCTTACCATTGAGCTACCACCGCTCCTCAATTGCGAGTACCCTGATAGCTGTCAAACATAAGAATCTTTCTCTATTTCCTTTTTTTAAGATTACATGTATGATTAATGCATATCTATGATTATTGACCTCAATTAGCAAAAATGAGACGCATGTTTTATTTATTTATATATGTATGTTAGAGATCTAGCCCAGTCTAGGCTTTATTACCCGACCATAGTTTAATAAGGCTTAAAGACATTGTTTTAAAAAATGACAAATTTTGCTTTTTTTTACGATTAAAGTTGTAATTTTTTGTTGTTATTTTATGATAATGGTTCTTTAGATTTACTTTACATTATAATTGGCCGATTTTGATGTAAGTACAGTTTTTTTTTTTTTTTTAATCTCCCTTAGTTAGACCTTATTAGCCGCACCTACCTTACATTATGTACTGAAATTGAACATTTAAATATATATTTGTTTTTTTTTTGTCAAATTATTAAGATACACCAACCAAGGAATTGCTTGTTAGCGTGTGACGGCCTTAAAAAATAACTAATTATTACAGACTATGAAAAACGCGACCTCTTAAAAACTCAACTGTGACCGCGTAAAGAAATTTTAAAGGAAAACAATAAATGTTTGTCCTTCACAGACTCGCGCATCTGATTCACAGATAATTAAGATAACTATAACTTATTTACTTACGTTTAGAGGGGCAATTAGTCTTAAATTTGTAGAAAATAACTTAACTTCACTACGAGGAAAGGCCAAATTCACAGAACATGTTACGGTTATAAAGTTGCGACATAAAAACACCCACTGGTTTTAAATTTGCGAAATTGTCGACGCTAAAGGACTTTACACTATGGCGCGCGGTCCAGGTGACTGCGCGCGCATTACTGAGAATGTTAAGGCAAACTGCGATAACTTTTTAAAGTTAAATAGACGTAATGAAAAGAAAGGAAGGCGATTATAGTAATAGATAAAATAGGCCTATGGCAGCAAATATTTGGAATATGATGACGAAATCAACTTAACCTTGACTTTATCATGAACTACTTAGTTGTTGCCCGCGACTTCGTCCGCGCATTTCATCATATTTTATTCATGACCCGTGCTTAGTCGGGGTCTGCTTAGACCATGATAAAAGATTTATCGAGTCTGGTAATTACATTGAAGCGGCTCCCTATTTAACCTAGGTACGTATCCTTTAGATAACAAATTAGTTCATGGTTAAACATCCATAGTTATTTTGGGCCTCCACATTACCCCCTATTCCCCCTCGTATAGATAGCACACGAGCTACCACTGCTCCAATAAAGAAAAGGAATAGTGTTGGGCCCAATAGACTGCCTTGTGCGACCCCTAAAATAAATAATTTGTTTTAATTTACTACAGTTGCCGATGTTGACACGTTAAGTTTTATTATTTAAAGATTATAATAATCTTGGAATAGTTAAAGCTAGGTTCACGAATATGAAGTTGTTTTCAGGCTTTTTACTATTTTAATTGGAATACAAATGCAATCTTATGCTTTTTTTAGGTCAAGAAAAGGGGCGATGTATCATTGATTGCTATTATCTATTCCAGTTCGTAATCCCAACTGTGTTAGAGTCAAGACTATGTTTTAGGTCGTAACTAGCGTATCTATTTATACCTAGCGTGTCTCGTTAGTATGGTAGCATGCGTCGCCTAAGAACCAAGAGGTCCCGGGTTCAAATCCCGGGTCGGGCCAAGAATTTGTTGGCCGGTTTTTTGGCCGGTTATTTCAATATTGAAATTACTCAGTAACAGTTCGGAGTCAGGAAGTTGGCGGTTTAATCTCCCCCGTGCCTCGGAAAGCAGGTTAAGCCGTTGGTCCTGTGCCTGACCTCTCTCCGGTCATGTCGAATTGATTGCCGTCTCACCGGACTATGAGAGTGAAAGAACAGAGAGTGCATCTGTGTTTGCGCACACACTTGTGCACTATAATATCTCCTGCGCAGATGGCTAATCCTCGTTGAGATTAGCCGCCGTGATTGATATCGGTTAGGAGGACATTACCTAATACTAGCTGTTCCCCTCGCGGCTTCGCCCGCGTGGAGTTCGAAAATGTAAATCCCGTGGGAACTTTGAATTTTTCCGGATAAAATACATTTATGATGATGGCTTATACCTTGGATTAGAACATAATCAACAGCTTTATCCTAACCCAAAGTATAAGCCATCACGATTTCAACTTTCAACCAAATCGGTGCCGTTTTGCCGTGAAACAGCTACAAACCTCCAAACATCAAAACTGCAGAAATATAAAACAATTATGTTATGTGATGTCAAAATAGCAGCTTGTTACTGTATGCATATTCATTTTACAAAAAACAAATCTGCATATCTGTTTAAGCTGGATAATATCTGAAATAGCTGAATAGATTTTGAAGGGACTTTCATTGGTAGACAGTTAAAACGCGATAAAAATTATTGATGCCACGCGGTCCGATGTTTGTCTGGGACTCAAAAAAGAATGTGCCAACTGTTTCCTTGCCTAGCATGTCATAAAAAGCGACTAATGGTATATGGGTTTTTTTTGGGTATGTAATTGTGTAGGCGACGTGCTAGCCACTTGTCACTCCTTTTTTAAAATGTTCCATCTAAACCAGCCACGTTTTGTTTTTGGCTGAATGTGGTTAAAGAGGCCTGCTGTCCCTTTGACTCTGCCTACCCCTTCGGGGATTATTTGTTCATGTTTGTTCATGTTCATTTTTAGCGTTTGTTTGTTTTTATTTTATTTTTTATTTTTTTTCTTTATTTATTAAGTCTCACTAACAACACATACATTAAGCATTTACAGTAGTACACTGTAATATTATATATTGTTCTGATGTACATGTCAATTATAAGCGAGCACAACATTGGTAACATACGGTTTAAGTTACAATAATTAAACTACACACACAAACAAAATATAAATTTTGAAATAACATTTCTGGTAATACAAACCTATGTGAAAATTAATTCTATGCTCCAGAAATCGCAAGTAGTAGCAAGTTCCTAATAAGTACTAGGTATTCTGTTTATACAAACTACTTACAGGAAATAATCTTCAACCTTGATCATCTAATAACGCCTAATTAATAACCCTACAATCTTATCAGCTATTAAAATATATTATGCTACTTGTTACCAACAAGTGTGATTAGGTATAATTATTAAATGAAAGACACATCTACAAGAATGATGAATCGTTACTATTACATCACCTACATATCATTACGTCTATAATCCCCGAAGGGGTAGGCAGAGTCAAAGGGGCAGCAGGCCCCTTCAACTACATTCAGCCAAAAACAAAACCGAGCCGGCCTAGATGGTAAATTGTGAGAAAGTAGTGACAAGTGGCTAGCTCGTCGCCTACACCAATCACATACCCAAAACTCGATATACAATTAGTCGCCTTTTACGACATGCTAGGCAAAGAACTACAGTTGGCACATTATTTTTAAGAGCCAGGCCAATACGGGACAATGGGCCGAATTGAATGGTAAATTGTGAAAAATTGTGACAAGTGGCTAGCTCGTCGCCTACACGATCACACAGCCAACGTATCCATAAAATCCAAGATCCCAGGGCCGCCGTACGTCACTTATTTTCTGATGAATGCAATGTATGGTAAAGGGTAGCCTATTTATACCTACTGTAAATGTACGAGTACTAGCTAGTTTAGGTAGTGGGCCAATTTTCATAAAACCGGTGCGAAAGTTAGGAAAATATATTTCTCACTTAAATTAAATTTTGATTGCCGATTTATGTATGTTGTGTAGAATACTATTTTACATTAATATTCAACACTAGCTGTGCCAGCGGTGTCACCCGCGTTTATGGTTAATATTATAAAGACTATTTCCGTCATATAAGATTTCTATGTAACTTTAACCATTAAGGCTGCACACGTGACGGAAGCTTAAAAAATTGAGTAACTTCTCCCGTTTTCCCAACATTTCCCTTCACTACTCTGCTCCTATTAATTGTAGCGTGATGAAAAGTATACTATAACCTGCCCAGGAGTATGAAGAATAATTGTACCAAGTTTCGTTAAAATCCGTCGAGTAGTTTTTGTTTCTATAAGGAACATACAGACAGACAGATAGACAAAAATTTTACTGATTGCATTTTTGGCATCAGTATCGATCACTAATTACTTACCCCCTGATAGTTATTTTGAAAATATATTTCATGTACAGAATTGACCTCTACAGATTTATTATAAGTATAGATGTGGCGTAGCGTGGTGGGGGCAAGGCGGCGGTCCGCCCCGGGCAGCACTTGTTGGGGGCGGCAAATTTGAAATAATTCTGTCTTTATAATATTAACCATAAACGCGGGTGACACCGCTGGCACAGCTAGTGGAAAATAATGACAAGTAAGTAGGTATTCTGAATGTAACTGCCAACTGCCTACGGACCCGAAGTTTTGAGAAAAGAACAATCATACAGACAATGGAGGGACAATGTTATTTTTCACACACATTGTATGGACGTCAACGTACCTACTTAATGAAACAGAGACGACATTAAGTGTTTTGAAGCGATTTTCCGGTCTTTATGACCGCTATTCGTTATGGTACTGAAATGTTTAACAAATGTTATACATATATATGCGTTGAGAACTAACAAAACAACTTCTGTGCGCCTAAATAAAATTTTGTTTTTTTGTAATTCGCTAAGTTAGTTAGATAAGTAGTTGGACTGGCTCGATGGCGCATTTGGTGGTGACCCTTGAGCCAAGAGTTGTGGGTTCGATCCCCACCCAGGACATACATTCGTGTGATGAATACTTGTTTTTTTTGTGTCTGGGTGTTAATATCTGATATTTAAGTATATATTTGTAATTCCACTGTTGATTTTCATATCCGTAACACAAGTGCTTAAGCTACTTACCTCGGAGTCAGATCAAATGTATCCTATGTGATGTTGTCAGATATTTATTTATTTAGTTAAATTTAAATTTCTTGCGTGTTTTGTATTAAAAACAAGCTACTGCTCGCGATTTTGCTTGCATGGTATATCGATAGCACAGCTTATTATTCAGTTAATAATCTATCTCTGTTGCAAATTTCATCCAGAATCGACCAGTTGTTTTTGCGTGAAATATTGACAAACATATACATCTCTTCTCGCAAACTATTGCATTTATAATATAAGTATGACTAGTTTGTAGATAGGTAAGTAGGTAATATATTTATCATAAATAACTTTATTAATTATATGAAATACTGATTTTTCCTTATACTTATATTTTTTTTCCTTAATTGTTTGCATTTTTAGTTAAGCTATTCGGGAGAGACATCCATAAAGTAAAGATTTGCAATCGAGTCCGCCGTTCCTGTGTTATAATGGTCACATTATCTGTGTAAATGGTGTACCTACCTTTTATTTTGACGCGGGAGAATGCGTTACGCCCCTTCACCCTACCCGGCGGCAGGGTAGTGTGCGACTCCCAGGGGCCTCTGGACATGGTGTACCAACTTACCTAACGCGACTTTGTTTTATATAGGTAAGTATTAGGGCTGGATGTACCACATGGCTTTTTGGGCTTCAGCCCAGGGCCCTGTGGATTCAAGGGGCCCCAGTTAAGTCAAGTCGAAGTCAAAAATAGACGTTAATTAAAAAAAAAACATAATTTTATTAAATTAAACAGATCGTTCGGTTTGCAGCCCTGTGAATTCTGCGATTAATAAAACCTATTCAATTCATTTACCTAATCCAAGTCTACGTCTTATACTTTGAGTAATTAGGTGGTAGTCTTAGCCCAGGGCCCCCTAAACTTACGTTTCGGCCCTGGTCATGTCATTTCAGGTCATGGTCTGTCAGCCCATTGTAATCGTAAACGTGTAATTTTGTACCTATTCGTATTTTACTTAATTTTAAATTACCTTCTATACCTATTTTAAGCAAAATAGCCAACGATATTACCAAACTTCTTAAGTAATTATCTACCAATGGAATAAGGGCGGAATATACGTGAAATGCGGTATCAGGGCTGAATAGCCCCAGTGTAAGGAACAAAACGTTTTGTTTTACCTTATAATGTTGCTATTCAACCCATATAACGCTTGTTTTTTTTTTTAATAAATAAATATTTGACTACATCATATACATTGATCCGATTCCGAGGTTCGATAAATCTATCGATACTGAAAACTATCAATAGTTTTGCCATTTACCGATAGTTTTGCACTAACCGAGACATCGATACTATCGATTGTCCTATCGATCGTATAGATGATTTGGCCGTTAAACTATCTATTGCAAAACTATCGTTTTTTCGGCAACACTTCTAGGTACATACTTACTTAGCTTCTAGATCATTGGTCCTATTGTGATAAAGAGTCCTCATTACAACCCTCTTTCGTTTAATATCAATTAAAAAGGGGTTTATGATCTTTTTTGGTGGACGACTGTATTAACGCCATTTAAAACTCATTTCAGTTCACAAACTAAAGGGCTTATTTAGGTGTCGCGTGAATTCAAAATGAGACCGCCATTTTCCTCAATAAAAACTGGTAGAACGCGCAATAATTTACTTTGAAAGAGGATAATGACGGTACAAATAAATGGTTTGGGAAAGACCAGTATTAAGACGCGCAAGTTCTCAAAGATTAGGTAGGTACATACCTACATACATCTGCCTATCCATTCAGGGATCAGGTGCAATGATATGTATGTATGTATTAAGGAGTATTATAGGTTATGGACGTCAGGGCAGAACTCAGGTACAAAAAAAATAAAACACTTCGCATACAAACCACACGTTTATTGTAGTTTATAATTCTACACTTCTCACTTGACCGCGAGGCCGTGAGATCGCCAGAAGACATGCAAACAATTGCAAATGGAAGCCACCTTTGAGTTCATACAGTATGTTATACACGAAAACCGCCTACGCGAACTGGCTAGACCGAACTGAACTACTGGGACACATTCCCAACTGTACCATCAGGCGATACAGCACACGACACTAGCTAAAATTGTGCTGGACCCAGCTGGATTCAGCATTGCAATACCTACTCCCAACTGATACATTGTACTGATGGAACAGGTGGGAAAGTGTTCCAGTAGTTCCCTATTTTTGTTCTCTCCCAATCGTCATAGTCGAACGAATCTAGCAAATAGGATTAGACGCAAAATCATATAAATATGTTAACTTATCGCTAGAGGATAACGTATACTTAGAAATAAACAAGAAAAATGGTACATAGAGTTATTGTAACGTTTCTCGCGAAATAACAATTGCAAAAGCAAATATTACTAACTAAATACTAAAAACCCGTTGTTCCTTTTGAAAGGGTTAAAAAAATCGCATATTTCAATAACAAACGATCGCTTATAAAGAAAATAGAATTTAAAACATTTACGTTTTTAAATAATATCATATTATTTTAATTAATTTCAACACTTCCGTCATTATAATAACTCATGGTATCAAATCGTGTACATACATAATTATAATAAAGGTATATAAATATACAGGGTGTTTGTTTTACACCACCGCGCTGGTGGAATCAAACAGTACAAAAGCACACCCTGTAACTAAAACACTTGCCTAACGTCACAGGATGTCACGAAATATACAAAAACAGATTTCGTAACAACCTGTGTTAATATTAATAGGTAACATACGTGCAATTTTACGATACGCAGACATTTGCCACAATCCTTCAGCTTTAAAAACGAGTGTAACTTCTCGTCCATGTCACTGTTGAGAAATTCCCACTAGTTACGTTGATGGTGTCCCAGGTTTTGGGACCTTTTCGGTATGCTGGCCATAGTGGCCATAAACATGTACCTATTCAAATTAATTACAAGAAAAGAGACAGTAAAATGTCCGAAGAAAAAACAGTTTTTGTAATTCATATTATTATTTGCTACAATACATCTTTGTTTTGATAAAGTTTTTTTGTAGTCCAATCGTTTCCAATGGAACAAATGGGAATATTATATAATATTTCCAATTATTTAATAGCAGTAACTACTTTGACAAATTACATCACATGTAAATAAAATTGGTCTTAATTTTTAGCGTATCTTTCACGTCACACGTATGCCCTATTACTAACGCAACGATATAGCGATCTCACGACATCAAACACTGTGTATCACACGATTCCATCATTTTCGACTTAGCACCATTCCTTGATATTACCTTTTTGGCTTTGTTTCTCATCATGTGACGCTATTATGGTTTTATTAAAAGTAAAATAATTTTGAAATGAATTTGAAAAGAAAAAGGCAAGCCAAATGATCCACTTGTAATGGGTTACATTTTTACGTTTTAACTGTCTTTCAATTTTAGTTCAACATTTCGTAAATGTCAATTTTGACAGATTCAATATGTTCTGTCAAAATTCACTTATCACATTAAAGAATGCAATTAACAAAACATGTACCTATGCCATTTTGCCTTATTCTTTTCAATCACATTAAAATTTAAAGCTTTAACATAATCAAATATAATATTTCCAGTAGAAAATAGATTAAAACATTTATTTATTATATCCTTGGGCGTATCTAGAGCAGACGTAATAGTAAAATAATGACATCTGCACATGTTGCATATAAATTTTGTCATTGTTAGTAAATTAGTTCTTGTCAAATTTGACATGTCCCATATAGAAACTGTCAACATTGTCAATGTCTATATGGGACATTTTTGGACACAATAGGATGACATAATTACAATACCTACACGTATGTATAAGTATGCCTTTAAATTTAATTCCATTCTAATTAGAATCTGCTACATGACACTCCCAAAGGTATGTTAAAATCTCCCATTACAATATTGTAGTAAACACAATATAATTTTGCACATATCGTTATATATTTCATGCAATACAAAACACAATGATAAAATAATAAATATGAAAACATAATAAGTCACAACTATTCTTTCTGTTTCTCAGCACGTGGCGGTATGAACAAAATATTTGTATACGAAGAAGACATTCCTTCGAAACTGTTTATCAGAAATAACATTTAAATTATTCAAATACAGTGTTTATCAATCTTTATTAAAATTATTATTATTTAAAATTTAAAACAAACATAAAATAAAGTAATTTTAATTTTCAATAAAAACAAGATTAAAAGAAAATCTTCTAACAAACAATTCAATCAAAATGTCAAAATTTATTTAGCTTATTGGAAGACCTGACTGTTTCAAGAGATATTTTATAACGTAGATTCATATTCAACGCCAAATCTGTTACGACAGAGAAGGTCAGTCTTTAGATTCCGCCACATAATCATAAATGAGAATGTTCCCCTTTCCTCAAAGTTTCAAAACATTACACACTTCTATAGATTTTTACAAACAAAGATTGATGAACACTGTACATAACAAAATAGACCATATTTTCGCCTTAAAAGAATACAGTTTTGAACGTTTTTCAAACACTCGCCAACTTTTTAAGTTTCTCTACTTAGAAGCATCTACGTCACTGAATATGTTGCCGTATGTCCAACGCAGAATTAGCGACAAATATCTTAATATTACTGGTACCAAAGTATAACATCTTCACGGCATCCCTGATGTCAGGACATAAGCTAAGTGGTGGCCATTTCGTCTCATCTCGTTCATTATTTGAGACCATCCATAAAGTACGTCACACGTAAAGGGGGACGGAGGGGGTCTGCGATGTGTGACATGGTGTGACAAGCGGTGGGAGGGGTAAAATCGAATATATCATAATAATTTGCAATTTCTGGATGTAAAATTGCAAAACATGTGATGTCACACTAGGGAGGGGGGAGTCCTACAAATGTGACCAGCTGTGACAAGGACGGGGGGGGGTTAAAAAAAATCATGAAATTCGTGTGACGTACTTTATGGATGGCCCCTAGTAAATTAATAAATTGTGTCATGTAATGTCCTGAACAGAGAATGTTTCTTTCTTTTCCCGGAAATAGACCATAAAACTAATTCCTTAGCATTTCGGTTACCCAACTATGCCATTACTGGCTTAGGTACATCAAAAAGTTTGAAAATTAATGACGAGACGTGAGACCATTCAAAGATATCTGACGCCAACTACATAAGTCATACAGTCATCTATAAAATAAATAACATAGTCGCTTCTAAATATTTTAAATCTTTCCAAAATATCTTTCTCTTTCCTAACCTGCTCCTTCACGCATCATATACGATCTGCTACATACACGGATCTACGTGCCAGGTTTCTTTTGGGAAATTATATATAATGTATATATATATATTTTATTATACAACTAATTGCGCTTTTTTGTTAGAAAAACACACTCATTTAGTACATTCACTGTATCAATGTTTAAAAGTAAACTAATGTTTTCCCGCCACTCTACATAGACTTCAACCAATAAGAGATTTCCATTTTGCTGTTTGAGTATTCATTCCAAAAACTTGATTTACCTCTTTAATAAAATTAAACTCTAAAAGTCGAATGTAGCATGCACGGCGCCGTGAAATTGAGTATATAGATAGACAGTAATCTTCACAATACGCTATATATTTCAAAAACACTGAATAGTAAATGTACCAAATGTGTAAACAAATGTTCCGTGAATCTGTATCTTTACATATAAAATGTGTCCAGTGGAGCCATCGATACACTGACTGCTGTCATTGTAACAAAACATGTAAGTCTAACTGTTTTACACTCCCATCGAGTGGTGGCTTCATCTAACAGTACTTTTGAAGAACATCGGCAGAATGCTGGCCTTGTGTATATTATAAATTATTTAAATATGCAATATTTGTTGAAAATGTCAATGTCAAAAGCTTGAAATTAAATAAACTATAAATCGAACTCGTATTAATATAGAGTTTTTCATTTCAACATAAACATGACAATTCGTAAGAATAACGTCACAATCTTAAATTGGCCTGCCAGTCTTCTGCCTGACGCCCCGAGGCCCCAATTCAGCCATTACAATTATGCTACAATAATCAATTTGTGATGTTGTCATTTAACATTTTGCCAAGTCTCATATTAAAACTGTCAAAACCAAAAAAAAATCTAAGACCACTCTACCATTGTGACGCAATCGTAATAGCAGAATCGTGACCTATCTCAACGTTGTCGTATATACAGATGCTTTATATTTTATTTATAATACAGTTATAACACTTACTACTTCATTATAATCAATTTTGTACACACATTTGTACTATTTCAAATTTGTTCATCCACAAAATCAGTGCGGGCTATATCAGAGAAATAAATATGCAATTTACCTAGTAAGGTATGAACATACACAACCGCATTAAAAAGTGGAAGTACTTCCGAGGCAGGTGTTGTCGGTTCAGGGACCTAACTCCGACTGACCGCCTCGGTGTATTGTATAAAAGGTTGTTTTTAGTAAAACACTTACTAAAACTAAACTAAACTAAACTTCACGCCACTTCCCTAGCGGGGTAGGCAGAGAGAACCGAACGCCATATGGCACGAAAAATATATAAAACCTATTTATTAAACTCATTATTCTAAGATTTTAGAAAATTCACTAAATTGCTCAATTTCAAAATCCTTAAAAATTTACCCATGTTGGTCTAGGATTTAAAAATAATGTGCCAACTGTGTTCCTTGCCTAGTATGTCGTAAAAGGCGACTAATGGTATATGGGGTTTTAGGTATGGGATTGTGTAGGCTACGAGCTAGCTACTTGTCACAACTTTTTTACAATTTTCCATCTAACCCAGCCCAGTTTTGTTTTTGGCTGAATGTGGTTATAGGGGCCTGCTGCCCCTTTGACTCTGCCTACCCCTACGGGGATGTGAAGTTATGTATGTATGTAACATTTTTACCTTATATATATGAGTTAAATAAGTAGGTAAGAGGTTTCGCATATATTAAATACTAGCTGTGCCAGCGGTGTCACCCACGTTTATGGTTAATATTATAAAGACTATTTCCGTCATACATGATTTCTATGTAACTTTAACCATTAAGGCTGCACACGCGACGGAAGCTTAAAAAATGGAGTAACTTCTCCCGTTTTCCCAACATTTCCCTTCACTACTCTGCTCCTATTGATTGTAGCGTGATGAAAAGTATACTATAACCTGCCCTGGAGTATAAAGAATAATTGTACCAAGTTTCGTTAAAATCCGTCGAGTAGTTTTTGTTTCTATAAGGAACATACAGACAGACAGACAGACAGACAAAAATTTTACTGATTGCATTTTTGGCATCAGTATCGATCACTAATCACCCCCTGATAGTTATTTTGAAAATATATTTCATGTACAGAATTGACCTCTACAGATTTATTATAAGTATAGATAACTTAGTATTACGTAGTGGTGAGAATAACTTAGTTAGCGCGTTGTAACATGTATGGTGTGACGCTCAACGCCATCTGTTGACACGCTCATTGAAACTACAGTTCTGACTGTCTTGTAGCGACGCAGACAGATGACGCCAGATAGATAGTGGCCACACACACTATGATTTGTAAATACACTTTTAGTCTAGGAAAAAAAAAAACGAAATCTTTATTTCCTTCACTGATAGTATGACGCTCAACGCCATCTGTTGACACGCTCATTGAAACTACAGTTCTGACTGTCTTGTAGCGACGCAGACAGAAGACTATAAATAGATAGTTGCCACACACACTATGATTTGTAGAATACACTTTTAGTCTAGGAAAAGAAAACGAAATCTATATTTCCCTCACTGATAGTGTGACGCTCAACGCCATCTGTTGACACGCTTATTGAAACTACAGTTCTGACTGTCTTGTAGCGACGCAGACAGATGACTATAGATAGATAGTTGCCACACACACTATGATTTGTAGAATACACTTTTAGTCTAGGAAAAAAAAAAACGAAATCCATATTTCCCTCACTGATAGTGTGACGCTCAACGCCATCTGTTGACACGCTTATTGAAACTACAGTTCTGACTGTCTTGTAGCGACGCAGACAGACGACGATGGATAGTTGGTGCCACACACACACTACGATTTGTAGAATACACTATTCTAGGCAAAGGAAACGAAATCTATATCGCCCTCACTGATCCTATGTTTTTCACATATTTTAGACACTTTACTTGTTTCTCGATCAGCAGTCAGTGTATTGTTGACTTAGTATAAAACCGCTTCAGCTTTATTACGTATGTATGTTCGTTCTTACATTATATTATACATATAACTTGTAAACAAAAACGTATTTACATTCAGCTATGAAGCGTTTGTGTCAATATAAAGATAAGTTTCTGATAAATACTTAGCTGTAATTCTGATACTACCAATGTTAGCAATTTTAAAATTAATAGTATCTCAAGTATTGTTGATTTGATTCTAAAGTTATTAAATTTAAGAAAGAATATACCAGTCCCTCTTCAACTGTCTTGAATTTCAGCAAAACAAAGGGGCTAGTGTTGCCGTCGATAGGCCAATATCGATTGCCCATCGATATTGAAAACTATCGGTGAACAGCAATACTATCGATAGTATCGATAGTTTCGATCGCTGCTAACCAATGAACTATCAATATTATCGATAGTATAATATCATAAGGTCTATCGATGGTATTGTCCTATCGATCGTATAGATGATTTGGCCGTTAAATTAGAGATTAATTTTAATTATCTATTTTTAGATAAATAATACTTTTAAATAAAGTGATATCTTAATTACCAATGACATAGTTTATATTGAGTCAAAATGTATAACCTTCTATGTATTGTCACAAACCTTTCAATAGCATTCTAAACCTGTATAAAACACACAACTATTTATTCAAATCCGTCAAAAGAATTAATAATAATAATGAAAAGAAAAAAAAAAATCAACCATAGGCATTGATAATGATTAAAAATTCTGATAAATGCATTGATGGCAAAAATAATAATAATACAATATAAATGTATGGGATAACAGAATTAATTTCAATAATAACCGATAACATTTTTTTAAATACATTTCAATTACAACATAATAAGATTGATTTTTGAGTGTCGATATAAATCTGGGCTATTGCATATAATTAAAATAATCCCGTCCATATATTAAGAACATAGTTGTGGAAGTAGCTTGACGATTGTGAACGCGGTAGTTTATAATGAGGAATTTCACAAATACAAAAACCGCCAGATGGCGCGAGGGAGTCTTGTGGTCTTATCACTGTCACTATTGGCTCCTTGTTGACAGCATGTCAGCTTGGTCTGAAAACCTACCAATGAAGATGGTGACAAGACCGCAAATCACAGTTACGCCATCTATCTGATGTTTAAATTCAAAAAACCCTCATTTATTCAGCCATATTGTTAACTACTGTTAAATTGTAAACTGCAGTTAATAATACGAATTAATAAAAAAATGCAGCCTTTAAATCTTTCTTTTTCAAACCATCCAATTACGAACGAACTTGTCTTTCCCAAGGTTCACAATCTACCTGATTGTAAACTCGTGAAATTGTGAACCGTCCCCGATTGGTCGGTCTTGGCAAGGGATTGCAATCCAGCAGATGATGCTGGAGAGCCGAAATTGTGCTGGATTCAACGATTTGTTGATCCAGCATGCCAATCTCTAGTAGGGATTGAAGTCCAGCGGTATTGAACCAGCACACGTCGCTGGATCGAGCACAGCTAAAATTTTGCTGAGTCCAGCTGGATTATTGGATCCGGCCGCAAACCCTAAGTCTTGGCGTTGGCTAGTTCCGAGTCCAAAAGTTGTTAACCAATCAACTCTTTCTAATATGTACCAAATTCATAAATTTTCTTTTTACGTCTTACGGACTAGTAAAAAAAGAAGGACTCCGCGCCACTAACTAGACATTGAAGCTCCTCAGGTGCTCCACCTTGACACGCAACTTACGTCACACATTGACATAATAAGTGCTCCCACTGACAGATATCCGATATCTGGTATCCATAAGTATCTCATTCACACATGCATACACGTGGCTTCATGCTTAGTATGACAGCGTGGAGTCCTTCTTTTTTTACTAGTCCGTGTAAGTCTACATCTTTCCTATTCTTGAATATATGGACAGCGAAAGATTGCAATATTTCATACACGATAACAAAAATGTCCCTTTCACACTTACACAAATAGAAAGAGACAAAACATAGAAAACAAATTGTTATCAACAGGTCAAGTTAGTCAAAATAAAAAAATCGAATCAACAACTATTGCATACATACATAATACATGTACTTATATTAATTTGTATAAAATGTATGAAATATTGTATACCAAAAAGTGCGGACTAGAAAAACTGCATGTTCAAACGAAAATATACCTTATTGGTCGTGTGTTAAAATATATCAAATATGTTATATGTACTGAGACTAAATACATTATCTGCGCGGGGAGTCCTTTAACGTTGTGCCCATATAGTTTAAAATTGCTTCAGATGTATTTAAAACTTGGATCTCAAGATGGACAGTACGATTCCTTTCAGTGTCTTTGTTTGTGACAAATAACAGCCCATTTCTGAATCGAGAATTTTGTCAATAACATCCCAAACTAAGCTCAAGTTTCTTTAACAACACCTGAGATATCTGAGACATTCTCAGCGGCATTCGTTCTCAATTCAGAAAACAGTAGTTAACAAAGTCCTTAAGTGTAAAGGCTAATATTCAGCCACTATTACTGCCATCTCTACATCATAGTTATTCGAATATGTTTTCACAGTCTATTATATGTTTGTATACAGGACAAACAGACGGACGGACTCACCGCGCAGGCCCTACGTGAGACAGCGAACTATAGTTACATACACTAACGTTGCCGCAGAGGTATTTGTGTTGAGCTACACTTGTTCGTCAGCTGTCATGCGCGCGCGCCGATTCGCTTCTGTGGAGACAAAAAAAATAGTGTTATTCATTGAACAGTTAAGTTTTTAGCGTTATATTCTGTATTTATACATATACATACATTATATACGACCATTCATGCAATCCCCGAAGGGGTAGGCAGAGTTCAAGGGGCAGAAAGCTCTTTTAATATCTTTTAGTAAAAAAATATTGATGTGTGTAAGGTGGCCGTTGTAAAAAGCAGTGACATGTGGCAAGCTCGTCGCCTACATAATAATTAACCCAATACGCCATTAGTCGTTTTTAGATCATGCTAGACAAGGAACTCGGTTGGTACACTAATTTTAACTCCCAAACCAGATGTTCGTTTACCGTAGACAAGACATCCCGTTATCAAATTTTCTATAGTAGAGGTGGCAAACGAGCCAGCGGGGCACCGCCGCCCATAGACAACTGCAGCACCAGAGGAGGTTGTGCCTCCGACACTCTCACCGTGGAAAGCACAGCACAATTGCTATTTCATGCCAATATTTTGTTAGAGGGAGGTACTTTCTTAGCCACTGCAGCGGCCCGTTCAGACGCAGCTCGATGCGTCACAGACGGAGCGCTAGTGACGCGTGACGCGTGACGCATGACGCATGACGCATGACGCACCTCTACGAGACGGAGGAGCAAGGCAGGCGCGGGGAGCCCATCTGCGTGAGCACGCGGTCCAGCCACTGCAGCGGCCCGTTCAGACGCAGCTCGATGCGTCACAGACGGAGCGCTAGTGACGCGTGACGCGTGACGCATGACGCATGACGCATGACGCACCTCTACGAGACGGAGGAGCAAGGCAGGCGCGGGGAGCCCATCTGCGTGAGCACGCGGTCCAGCCACTGCAGCGGCCCGTTCAGACGCAGCTCGATGCGTCACAGACGGAGCGCTAGTGACGCGTGACGCGTGACGCATGACGCATGACGCACCTATACGAGACGGAGGAGCAAGGCAGGCGCGGGGAGCCCATCTGCGTGAGCACGCGGTCCAGCCACTGCAGCGGCCCGTTCAGACGCAGCTCGATGCGTCACAGACGGAGCGCTAGTGACGCGTGACGCGTGACGCATGACGCATGACGCACCTCTACGAGACGGAGGAGCAAGGCAGGCGCGGGGAGCCCATCTGCGTGAGCACGCGGTCCAGCCACTGCAGCGGCCCGTTCAGATGCAGCTCGATCCAGCACGGCGTCGACGTCACCGTCTGTCGTCTGTTACAAACAAATTAACATTAGCCTTCAGTCAAAATTTTTAAACCAAATGGATGTATCGCGGATGTAAAGAAAATTCCCTTAACATCTTCATTTGGGCGATGAGGGATACTTGCGGTTAATGTGTCGTTGAATCCTAGAATGCTAAAGTAAAGTCCCTCATAGAGTTCCAGTACCAGGCACATTGATATACCGGGCAGAATTGAAAGACGCGTAAGGCACTGCCCGCTTCACAAATCTCATTTTCACTTATGTATTTAAAAAAAGCAAATTCCTTGCAGAGATCAGCTAGATCCAAGCAAAGGGTAGGCAGGGGACACGGTTATACCTTCGTTTTGCCTCTATTGGAGTACAGTGTTGTGGCAGTAAACAGATGTCGCAATTTTATTATGGTCGTATGTAAGTTTTGTTGGATTTTTGATGGTTATCTCATGTCGTCAGCAGGTACTTGACAGAAGAGGAGGTAGGGAAGACGGAGAGGGGGGGGGGGGGGGGGGAAGAGAAAAAGGGAAAGAGGGTGGAGAAGGGGGACGAGGTTATAGAAGGGGCTTCCCCTTTCACAATCTTTCCAATCTTCATTTGGGAGAGGGTGAAGAGGGGAGAAGGGGAAAAAGGGGGAAACAGCTGGACGCACCACTGCCTACCACGATTGCAATCGGCTCACCTGTACTCGGCGCCCCAGCCCTTGACGAAGCTCATCCGGATGGTGCACATGCGCGTCAGCTGGAACACCGCCTCGAACCCCTGCGACACCGACTGCGACAGCAGCGCTGCGAACTCCTGGTTGTTGAAGATCTTCAGGTTGCAGCCTGGAGACAATACAACACGTTAACTAAGACTCCTGCTGTACAAGGAATGGCTTGGTACCCCCGATGACTCAACCCCCACCTGAGGTGTTGTGACTGTGATGGCGGCGCCACTCCCAGTGACAGAGCTACCATATTTGTCGTATGTACGTACCGGGCGGTATCTTGCAGACGGTGGCGGGGTGCCAGCCGTACCGCTGGTTGCAGTTTGGGCTCTGCACGAAGATCGACGAGTCGCTCAGGCACTCCGCGAACACCTCGCCTGGGGGACGGGAAGATACATAGGTCAGAGCTTATTGAGGTGTGGGACCCCGACTAACCAAGAGGAGGGGGGCCACTGAGCCTCGCGGGATGGGTCGCATCGCAGTTACAACAATATTAAACTATCACAGTTGTCGCCACGATATTACAGTTTGACAGTTAAGAGATGATTATATAATATCTTAATTATAATATATAATTTATTTTCGGTCAGAATTGAAAAGGATCATGAATGTTGAAGAGGCGAGTGAGGTGTGTAAGGATCGTGTCATATGGCGTTCGGTTCTCTCTGCCTACCCCGCTAGGGAAGTGGCGTGAAGTTTAGTTAGTTATATATTTTATTTTTGGCTGAATGTGAAACTTTGTATCCTTGGCAGGGGATGATGGTAACACATCCACATTACATCATCCCCTGTCAGGGTTACGTTGCAATTCCTCGCATACATACATACATAACATCACGCCCCTAATCCCCGAAAAGGTTGGCAGAGACAAAGGCGCAGCAAGTCCCTTTAACCAAATTCACCCAAAAATAAAATTGGGCCGGGTTAGATGGAAAATTGTTAAAAAGCAGTGACAAGTGGCTAGCTCGCCGCCTACACAATCGCAACCCAAAACCTGATATATCCTACTAATATTATAAATGCGAAAATTTGTATGTATGTTTGTTATAATAAAACTTTAGAATAATATAGCTCATACACCCGAATAACATATAGGCTATGTTTCATCGATGTACCACGCGAGCGAAGCCGCGGGCAGAAGCTAGTATCTCATATTTTGTGTATTATGTACGTAATCATATCATGTACGTATTCATACCACTAGCTCAACGATGAGGGAAAACATCTTGATGAAACCTGCAAATTCAAACAACTATGGATTTGTAACCATGATCCCAAAATTGTCTGGTTCCCCTATCTTAGGGTGACGAAAGGTCAGATCGGCAGTCGCTTCAATGTAATTACCAGACTCGCTAAATCATGGATCATGGTCTAAGCGGACCCCGTGTAAACACGGGACATAACGCTAGGAAGATGATGAGAGATACAGAATATGCTTTTCACCGCGTTTAAATAGAACTACAACTCAAAATACTCACCCCCAATATAATACAATCTGACCCCCTTCCCGATGTGACGGCGGGTCTGCTCCACCACCTCGTTCCTGTTCACGTTCGACAGCAGGCCCAGACAGAACCTGACGACAAATATATACTTTACATTAGACTTCTTGGGAAGTATAATTAAGGATTTGTTGACGCGACCGCACGAAAGTTGTGAATTTACGAATGACCCCTTAGGGCCTAAGGGGGGTCATAAATTACGTCAGTCATCATGGGGGTCACCAAGATCTAGGGTAACATGATTGAAGAGTGGTTCTAAAGACAAGTAACTATATACTGATGAGGATGTTTGTGCAGGGTAAATTGAGCCTTATTGATATGCAGCTACAGCCGTCTAAATTTTGAATCAAGTTATCTGGGGTCGCTGTAACAAGTATGTACTGCCAATGCGCCGCTTTCGACGTAACTGATCATGAGTGACGTCACCTCTTACTGATCAGCAAACCCATCAATTATGATGCATGAAGTGTTCAGCTCGCAGCAGCTGATGCTGCGCCGGCCGCGTGACGTCACCTAGTACAGGTGTCTGTGCGAGCGTGACGTTACCTCTCGCTGTTGCTGGGGTCGGTGAACCCGTCCACGGTGATGGACGGCTGGGACGCGTGGAAGGTCTCCCCGACCCACGTGTTCAGCTCGCAGCAGCTGATGCTGCGCCGGCCGCGTGACGTCACCTAGTACAGGTGTCTGTGCGAGCGTGACGTTACCTCTCGCTGTTGCTGGGGTCGGTGAACCCGTCCACGGTGATGGACGGCTGGGACGCGTGGAAGGTCTCCCCGACCCACGTGTTCAGCTCGCAGCAGCTGATGCTGCGCCGGCCGCGTGACGTCACCTAGTACAGGTATCTCTGCGAGCGTGACGTCACCTCTCGCTGTTGCTGGGGTCGGTGAACCCGTCCACGGTGATGGACGGCTGGGACGCGTGGAAGGTCTCCCCGACCCACGTGTTCAGCTCGCAGCAGCTGATGCTGCGCCGGCCGCGTGACGTCACCTAGTACAGGTATCTCTGCGAGCGTGACGTCGCCTCTCGCTGTTGCTGGGGTCGGTGAACCCGTCCACGGTGATGGACGGCTGGGACGCGTGGAAGGTCTCCCCGACCCACGTGTTCAGCTCGCAGCAGCTGATGCTGCGCCGGCCGCGTGACGTCACCTAGTACAGGTATCTCTGCGAGCGTGACGTCGCCTCTCGCTGTTGCTGGGGTCGGTGAACCCGTCCACGGTGATGGACGGCTGGGACGCGTGGAAGGTCTCCCCGACCCACGTGTTCAGCTCGCAGCAGCTGATGCTGCGCCGGCCGCGTGACGTCACCTAGTACAGGTATCTCTGCGAGCGTGACGTCGCCTCTCGCTGTTGCTGGGGTCGGTGAACCCGTCCACGGTGATGGACGGCTGGGACGCGTGGAAGGTCTCCCCGACCCACGTGTTCAGCTCGCAGCAGCTGATGCTGCGCCGGCCGCGTGACGTCACCTAGTACAGGTATCTCTGCGAGCGTGACGTCACCTCTCGCTGTTGCTGGGGTCGGTGAACCCGTCCACGGTGATGGACGGCTGGGACGCGTGGAACGTCTCCCCGACGCGCGTGTTCAGCTCGTAGTAGCTGATGCTGCACCAGAAGGCCGGCTCGTGGTACAGCACTGGGGCGGCCTCGGTCGCCAGGTGAGGGGGGGACGGCGTCAGGCGGGTAAGATCTAGAAAGACATGGGTTTAAGTAGTACAGATAAATTAAGTATCTCAGAAAACTAGCTGACAAATTTCTGGGTGGGTTGAAATCTTTAAAATATGTGTAGTACACATAATTTTTACTGTAAATTTGATTCAACTATTAGACATAGGAAGCCTTGGGAGGGTTTAAATTCTTCAAAACGAAGCACTTGCAAAATTACAATACAACCGAAAGGTACCATAGCATTTTTTGCTCGCTAAGTGTGTTTTTACACAATACCCTTAAAGGGTCCAACACATAGTTTTATACCACATTTTGAATTTTTAAATGCTACTTTCTTAAAAAATTTCAACTTTGCTTACTGAATTTGACATATAAGGACTCTTCTATGGACCTATACCCGTCCAAACGGGCCATATGTCCTTATCAGTTACGACTTAACATCAAACACAAATACGGTAGTGTAAATACATACATACATACATACATACATACATACATAGCATCACGCCCACAATCCCCGAAGGGGTAGGCAGAGTCAAAGGGACAGCAGGCCCCTTTAACCACATTCAGCCAAAAATAACACTGGGCTGGGTTAGATGGAACATTGTGAAAAAGTAGTGGCTAGCTCGTCGCCTACACAATCACATACCCAAAACCCGATATAACATTAGTCGCCTTTAACGACATGCTAGGTTAGAAACACAGTTGGCACATTATTTTTAAGTCCCAGACCAACACGGGACAATGGGCTGGGTTAGATGGTAAATTAGGGTAGATAATACAAAAAATTGTGTACAAACAGCGACTCACTCATGTTGTCGTTGTGGTCCATGGGGTCGCCGTCCTCGCTGATGTAGCCCGGCGGCGGCGTCTCCACGCTCGACGAGCTCCTGACCACAGACAACACCATAAACAACTGGAGATGACAACAAAAGAAAACCGCCGAGATCCCATATTGGTGATTATCTTAAGCCTCGGGTGGTTTTGTCAATGAGAAGGTACATATTAAAACTTATTGAGTATTACGGAACCTCCTCCTTTTTTGAAGTCGGTTGAAAAACTTACAACTGGGTATCAGTAGCGGCCGCCCTGTCGAAATTGTTTGAAACTAGAATTTAGTCTAAGTTCTTCGCTTAGGGGCCATCCATAAAGTATGTCACAAGAATTTCATGATTTTTTTTTTTATCCCCCCCCCCCGTCCTTGTCACAGCTGGCCACGTTTGTGGGACTCCCCCCCCCCCTCCTTCCCCAGTGTGACATCACATGCTTTGCAATTTTACATCCAGAAATTGCAAATTATTATGATATATTAGATTTTGAAACGTGATGTCACGAAACATAGAACCCCTCCCACCCCTTGTCACACCATGTCGCACATCGTAGACCCCCTCCGTCCCCCTTTACGTGTGACGTACTTTATGGATGTCCCCTTATCGAAACTGAAATAAAATCCGTTTACCATCGGCCACTAGTGCCCGCGAGCACGGTACGGTGCGATACAGTACCGATACGGTACGGTTACGGTGCGATACGGTACGGTACGGGCGCGGCGCGACCGGCGCTACTCACACGTGCACGGTGGTGTTGCCGGGCACCTGCTGCGCGAGCGTGGCCTCCAGGTACATGGCGCTGTGCCCCCCCACGCCCACGCCCACCACGCCGCCGCTCTGCATCACGCTCGAGCTGAACAACCTGATAAAAACCGTAGAGCTTGTATGAAAAGGATTATGAATGTTGAAGAGGCGAGTGAGGTGTGTAAGGATCGTGCCATATGGCGTTCGGTTCTCTCTGCCTACCCCGCTAGGGAAGTGGCGTGAAGTTTAGTTAGTTAGACTTTGCGCGTACGACACAAGAATTTCCTACGGTGGGAGCTTAGTCTACCGCTTCGGAGACTGCAGGTACGTATGTGTGTAGTCAGAATCAAGTTGTCTGATAATTTCATTAATGCATCTGCCATGGCATGGCATTAATGTATATAAATTAAAGAGTACAAGTCAGATCATATTATAATATACCATAATTATCTCTTTAAGACCCGCAATTAATCTCCCACTTTAACTTAGACCCGCGACTCCGTCCGCGAGGAATTCGTGCAGTACCACGAAACGTTACAATGCATTCCACAGTATCAATAAATAGGCAAGGTGAGTAAAAAATCTGTAAAGTCCGTCAGTTAGTTTAAAAAAATATATTGAATACGTATTTTTTTATTTATTTGTCAAACAAACATTGACGAAGATACAATGCATTTAAGCTGCGCGTGACGTCACACATTCGTACAATTTTGACTAAATAGTGACGGCGCAAGCCCTCACTCCAAACCAACTTTGATGCTCTTTATTTTTGCGATTTTTTATAAAAAATCACAAAATATGTGTCTAGTATTTTTGTAAAATCCAACTGACGGACTAAATAGAATTATAATTTTTAATGCAGTCATCATCCGTATTTTCCCTGCATAAAAAGTATAATAGTTACATACATACATAACGTCACGCCCATAATCCCCGAAGGGGTAGGCTGTTAGGTAGGGTTGTAATTTTTTGTTAACTTGAAAAAGTGAAAAATATGTGTCTAGTATTTTTGTAAAATCCAACTGACGGACTAAATAGAATTATAATTTTTAATGCAGTCATCATCCGTATTTTCCCTGCATAAAAAGTATAATAGTTACATACATACATAACGTCACGCCCATAATCCCCGAAGGGGTAGGCTGTTAGGTAGGGTTGTAATTTTTTGTTAACTTGAAAAAGTGAAAAATATGTGTCTAGTATTTTTGTAAAATCCAACTGACGGACTAAATGGAATGATAGTTTTTTGACCCAGCATTTATCCCTATTACATAGGGCGGACACGCTCTATTGACTTGTCTTGTGGCGTTGAAAACAGGCGTAATCAGGTTTCTAGAATGTTCCAGTGCAGCCTCCACAGTTAGTTACACACACAACTACAGGACCGGATCTGCCATATGGCTTTTTGAGCTTCAGCCCAGGGCCCCGTGAATTCAAGGGGCCCCCAGCTAAGTCAAGTCAAAGTCAAAAATAGACGATAATGCGAAAAATATCCATAATTTTACTAAATTAAACAGATCGTACGGTTTGCAGCCATGCGAATCCTGCGATTAATAAAACCTATTCAATTAATTTACCTAATTCAAGTCTACGTCTTATACTTTGAGTAATTAGGTAGGCCCCTGAGTAGTACTAGCCCAGGGCCCCCTAAACTCACGGTCCGGCCCTGCAAAACTAGACAATACTATAACGCTACAGCAGTCATACTCACGTGTCAGTATGTTCGTGGTGCGGCAGGTAGTCGGTGTAGGGCGGCGGCGCTCGGACTTCGCCCTCTCCGCACCGCGGCACTAGGATCGGCGGGAGGGCTGCAGGCAAAGGAATCATGTTGAAACCTCCCATTTTTAAATAAATAAATAAATATCCGACAACATCACATACATTGATCTGACTCCGAGGTAAGTAGCTTAAGCACTTGTGTTACAGATATCAGAATCAACAGTGGTATTACAAATATATACTTAAATATTGGATATTAACACCCAGACACAAAACAAACACAAGTATTCATCACACGAATGATTGTCCTGGGTGGGGATCGAACCCACAACTAATGGCGCATAGGGCAGGGTCACTACCTTAGGCGCCATTGAGCCAGTTATAAAGAGAAAATATTTTATTGTTTGTTTGTTTGTATTGTATAGGCTCCGAAACTACTGGACCAGTTTGAAACATCTGACTCCTAAGTAAGTAGCTTAAGCACTTGTGTTACGGATATCAGAAACAACAGTGGTATTACAAATACATACTTAAATATTGCATATTAACACCCAGACACAGAACAAACACAAGTATTCATCATACGAATATTTGTCCTGGGTGGGGATCGAACCCACAACTTTTGGCGCCATCGAACCAGTCAAACCATGGCTGCCGGGAACGGGAACTACCCGGGTGAAACCGCGGGGCGCATTCCAAACTCACCAGGCGAGTCGATCTTGTTGTAGTGGTAGGGGTTGATGCACACCTCGTCCTTCTTCAGCTGGTACGCGTACTCGCAGTGGTCTACCGGCTTCAGTTCATGGTGGCTCTGAAACATCATCATCCTTGTTAACATCAACATCATAAACAACTTTAAAAATATCATCATCATGGTCATCAATCATCATGAACATCATTATCGTCCACATCATGTTCATCAATCATCATTAACAACTCCATTATCATTCACATCATGATCATTAATCATCCTCAACAAGACCCTTATCATCAACATATTCATCATCATCATAACGATAGGTTATTTATTTCAGTCCCTAAAAATGATTTGTAAACATCAAATTTACTATTCTATATTTTCTAACAATGATGTGGTAACATATAAGAAATTATAACTTCACAGACATCCCTTTTCAAATCTTACATACATACATACATAACATCACGCCCATAATCCCCGAAGGGATAGGCAGAGTCGAAGGGACAGCATGCCCATTCAACCACATTCAGCCAAAAATAAAAGTCGGGCCGGGTTAGATGGAAAATTGTGAAAAAGCAGTGACAAGCGGCTAGCTCGTCGCCTACTCAGTCACATACCCAAAAGTCCGTAAACCATTAGTCGCCTTTTACGACATGCTAGGGAAGAACCACAGTTGGCACATTCTTTTTTTTTGTCCCAGATCAACATGGGCAAAGTCCCAGACCAACATGGGACTAAGTTTCAAGTCTTGGTTGTGCAAAATGTATTAGTAATCAGGATTACTATTCAAAGTGCATTGTAGTATTCATGTAAACTGGTGTACAGTATGTAGTACATAATGTATACAACATACATACATACATACATACATAATGTCACGCCTTTTTCCCATGGGGGTAGGCAGAGATCACGTACTTCCATTTGCTACGATCCTGACATACAACATACAACATAGTCCTGCTTATATAATTTCTAAACAATAGTATTCTCAAAGAAATTATTTCTAAAGGAATAGGCAGAGCCCAAAATAAATCACTGATAGCTGAAAATCAAACGAGCCGTGTTGTAGACTCAAATTTTCATGTCGAAAATGACATACATACATAACATCACGCCCAAAATCCCCGAAGGGGTAGGCAGAGTCAAAGGGGCAGCAACCTTAACCCACATTCAGCCAAAAATAAAACCAGACTGGGTCAGATCTAACTAAACTTCACACCACTACCCTAGCGGGGTAGGCAGAGAGAACCGAACGCCATATGGCATGATCCTTACACACCTCACTTGCCTCTTCAATATGATCTACAATTGTAAAAAAGTAGTGTTTAGTAAATTATTTATAACGACACCATTTCAATTTGGTTAACTATTTTTGAAACAAGGTGATTTTGTAATAAGACTGATCTCAGTTCAATAAAAGTTACGCAACACACCTGTAGCTGCGGCCAACGCCACAGCCGGCAGTAGACAACATGCGGCAACCCCTTGCGGTACTGGCCGTTAATAGCGTTCTCGTTCGGCTTCACTCTGCAACAAACATTCACATAAAAAATAATAAATAAATAATTTCTCCAGACAATTCCCTAGTCTCAAACTAATTGTACTATGGATACTAGGTCGAGTGGTCAGAGACCCTGGCCACAATACCAAGGGTCGCAGGTTTGAATCCCGCTAGGAGCAAATGTTTTGTGTGATGAACATGGACATTTGTACTCGAGTCATGGATGTTTTTAAACATATTTAAGTATGTCTATCCGTTCGCCTAGTATCCATAGTACAAGCATAAGCTTAGTTTGGAAATTAGGGAATTAGTGTGTCAATCTGGGGAATTTATTTATTTATTTCCCAGATTCCATTAATTCCCAGTAAAAAGTGGTTTTAGTAGATATTCAGTTGAATCAATCAATTAATTAATTAAAAAAGGTAACCAAATAGATTAAAAGATGAGTTATTGTTGCATATAATGTATGTGTATGTCAGATGTAGACAAACATTTAATCACATTGCTCCTTTAAAATCATTACAATTATGATACATGTGTAGTTTCCTAACAAATATTGACAAACAATTATGTCCACGAAAGTTAATGTTCAACAGATTGTCTATAATTCAACATACTATTAATAGTAAAAGTACTCACATTTATATTATGTATATTGACAACATGCAGAGATAATTCCAAATGAATTCTATAAGATAATTGTGTAAGACATTCATCATTGTTTATCAATATCTATGTTGTTAGAACCACTTTGAAATTAATTTTTTTTCAAAGATATTTCTACTACCAACAAACTTTACTAAGAGACCTTGGGAGTAGGGTTGCCACCTTTTTTTTGGAGATAAAATAGTATTTCTTTTAAAATGTAGCGAAAAATATAGTACTTTTGGAAAATTCAAGAAAATTAATAGTACACATTAATATTCAGTCATTATTTATTTTTCCATCTGTATTTAATATTACTTTTAGCTTTGGTTAACAAAGTGAGTGAGCGACAAACGACGTGATGCGTTTTGTTCTGAAATTCCCAATGCTGCGTTACGAGTGCGTTTAGGCACAGTTAATATATAAAAAGCGCAACAATGGAATGACCGATAAAAATATAGTATTATTCGTACTATACATTTTTTCTATAACATATAGTACAATTGACTGAAATATAGTATGATACTATATAATATAGTACAGGTGGCAACCCTACTTGGGAGTATGAATATCAATTAATATTATTGATGCTTGTCTTAAAACACACTCTTACATAATAAAATGTTTTAATACTTACAAAATATTGTATACTTACCTGCTTTGAGGAAAATGTATAAACCTTGTTTCTACTAAAGGTAATAACTATTTAGGTTATAATTAAACATTATTGTCAGCTTCTAAAATTGTCCTCTCAAAAAGAACTTCAAAGTACAAATGGTAGTAACCAAAGGTTTTAAGTAACCAATTAACATAAATATTTAAATTATTACTATCACAAGCATAGATAAAGTATAGCTAATGCAATTACAGAGAGGAAACGAAAACATTCCTACAGTGAGATAATGATATTACTAATAAAGAAAACTCTTCAAGGTCTTCCTAAGAACTACATAATACAGACATTAAATTAGCTAATTTTGTAATGAATAATGATGAAATTTCACTTCTTCCAGCTAGTAGTAAGATAGTTAAAACTCATTATAAAAAGAAATATAAAAAATATTTTAAGTCAATTACATTTTCTCATTAGTACCCATAAAAATATGATTACACTGCTCTTAACCGGTTTTTAGGCGACAAAAAATGCGTCCAACAAGATTCTCGTTAGAATAAAATAGTCTACCAGCCCACCTCATGAGCATTTACCGAATAAACGGTATTTTATTGCATAAATTAATAATGTATCGCAAATATTCTTACCAGATTTCCTTGTTACCGATCCGATTCAAGGACAAAATATCACACAATCCTTTATGTGCACGAGTAAAAAGTTCGCAACGCACAAAAACTCCTTTGTTGATCGCGAATTCACTTTAAAAATAGTAATTAAAAAAACTGCAAGCCCCAAAATACATGACATCCGCCATATTGACAAAATTCGATTTGTTTTGACGGCGATTTGACCTTTCGGATCTTGCGTCCGTCTGCGGTAGTACGGAATAATACGCGACTAAGTTGCGGCGGCTAGCCCGAACTTCGAGGTCAATCAACTCTGATGACTTTGCAATTCGGTCGGATCGCACTATGGCGATAGAGTTCATTTCCGAACGGTGATATCTAAATTTTCGTCAGAAAATCATTAGGTAGGTACCTACTTACCATGAGGTCATAATTATTTAACTTTATATTTATTTATCCTACTCAAGTGTACATGCCCTTCGAAACAATGTTAATAAACCATTTTTGTTCTAATTCTATTTCCGAACGTGTTGCATAAAACATTTTTTTTTAACTCACTGAAAAACAGTCTTTAATTTATTAAAACCTTAATAAATTTACTTGATACGCAACACTACAACTGGTGTTACAGTGCGGAAGACCGGAAATGTCACATTCTCCAAATTATTATTATTGTTATCAAGGAAAATAATCAATAATTAAGACTGACCTGGGAATTGTAACACATTTAGTATGACTGTTCTGGCTCGAAATCGCCTTTTCCAATTCTTCTAAAGCTCCACTCTTCTTCAACTTTTTAACTAGACTCTTTACGGCCTTCTCAGACCATTTATCTTCGGCAGCAGACGATCCCTCGGGACCCTTTTTCCACCCTAGAAGCCGTTTCACGATTGGCGGCGTTAGCGGAAACATACCGCAACACTTCACTTATTAAGTCATTAAAGCAATTAAATAATTAAACAACAAATTAAATTCGCGCACTAATAATACGATCCGTATTTAGATAAACTACATATCGGCCATATTGAGAAATGAGAATATGAATGACAGTTTACTTGTCAATCAACAAATCAAAGTATCACTATCTCTTTTACTCGCCCGGTTAATTTGAATAATTCATTTGTAAAACAATTAGTAATTGTAAAACAAATATTGTGTTCTATGAAGATAACTTCACTTAACTCAATCAAAGTATTGGAGTAAATTTTGAAAACTAATTCACTTTGATAAACGCTTTACATTAATAATGACGATACGTTTTTTCTCTCTTTCATATATTATTTACTATTCTTATTTACTTACCATAGACAATATCAGCTGCCAGTATCATCTTCAATTATTAGTGCTGTTTTATCTTTAAGAGCATCATAAATCATAATCGATTAAATAAAATATATTACATATCCACATCCACCGCATTCAATTTCAAGTCTTAACACCATTTAGGTGTAAGACTTGAGACTAAATGCATATTAAATATGCAATATACCAACTGAACAATGTAAAATTTGGGAAAGTAGAAAATTTCCTTATCATCCTCATCTCAGCCGAAAGACGTCCACTGGTGGACATAGGCCTCCCCTAAAGATCGCCAAAACGACCAAAAAGTTCCTATTTTCTGTAAATGATATTGTTACTTCTTTTATTTCATGTTTACATTGTATTTTTGGTACCAAATAATTAAAAATATTTCTTTCTTTAATAAAAAAAATAAGGCTTATGTTTATTTACATATTATAATACACATAATAAGAGTTTTGACGAAAATAAGTGTAAATAATTAAAATTTTTTGCCCCAAAAAAATAACAGAAAAAAAAAAAAAATGACTGCTGCATTGTTATAATACTTTTTGTCTACTAAGAGGTCAAAATTATGTTGACTATCTATACTTACTAATATTATAAAGAGGAAAGATTTGATTGTTTGTTTGTTTGTATTGAATAGGCTCCAAAACTACTGGACTGTTTTCAGAAATTCTTTCACCAATGGAAAGCTACTTTGTCAGCGAGTAACATAGGCTATATTTTATCTCTGTATTCTTATGGGAACGAGAACTACGTGGGTGAAACCGCGGGGCGCTGTTAGTGTATTAATTATTTTAGAATCCTTGGTAACAAAGTGTGTTGTATGAAATATCAAAAATTACCTTAAAAGTACCAGTAAGTAATGTACTTATACCAATAAAGTGTTATGTATTTGTTTGTTATTTTATTTTGCTTGATTCATTAACTAACTAAATCAACAGATTTACAAGACACATTAGATTACATCACTATTTGTAGATAACAAAAGTTTAACCAATCACTGCGAAGTTTTAGGATATTTGACATCCGGAAGTAGGTTGTCTATGACATTTCGAATATTTTTGTTTTGAATTTGATTTGAATGGACACAATTTGACATTAATGGCTTTAAAAGTATTTATTCAATTGTTTTTTTTCAATACAAATGCCAGTTGCAGGAATAAAGTGGTGATTTTCTCGTGAGAAATTATTGTGGCGGAAGTTTTTGACTGTTATTCGAACAGGTAGTGCTGTTTAAAGTTTGTTTACAAGTATATTTGCGCGATAAATTCGTCGGCTTTAAATCTTGTCACTGGCTTGTTAGAAAATAATTTAAAGTGGCCAGTGTCATGCTTGTTGATGGCTGTACGATGCCTTGGCTGGAAATGATACGTTTATAATTTACGAGAAATAAACATATTATTTCATTATCTACTGTGCGCAAACTTTATTTACTTAACATTTAATAGTAATAAATTGTCTATTAATATTTTATTTTCTTACCTTCTGATTTTTCATCTACTTTCATAAATAGCAAACTTATTTATCAGAGATCTCTCTGACCCAGTTATCATGTCTTATTAATTAGTAGTTGCCAATGATATAACATATTAAAATATCAAAGGTGTGTGCTAAATAGTTCTAACATAATTGAGAATTGATAGATTATTTTAAATCTATCATTATTTGTAGTCAAAGTCAAAGTCAAAATACTCTATAGATTGTAGAGCTATTAATTCATTGTAACACAAGATAATTCTCTGATAATGTTATAATTTAGACTTTATCTAACTACCATAAAAATAACAATAATTAATGGGTAAGTACATCAAATCTCCAGCCCATTATGTTTTTAATAAAGCATATAAGCAAAATGAAAACAATTTAATTCATTATCTTATTACATATACTAAAACAATTTTTTTTTAAATAATAGTCCCTTTTAATAAAGTAAGAGATTTTCATGTTACATGGTATTAGTTACAGTATGTCTCTTAATTTGGTGTGCCTTTTGGCATAGGCCTCCTCTGACAATTTCCATTGTTGTTTCTCCTGAGTAACTACACATTGGCTTCATTGTCAGCCTGATCTTTCCATCTTGCGTTTTGCCTTCCTCGGCTTCTGCGTCTATTCCTTGGGTACCATTCTGTAACAGCATTGCTCAATTTATCTCCATTTTTGCTGATCAATTCAAGTCAATACGTCGGTGAGTTTAGTTTTTAGACGCAGGTCCATAATTCTCACTTTATCGTGTCGTTTTCATCCTGTCATGCTCCTTTTCATTGCCCACTGGGCAGGGGTGGATCTTGAATGTGGGGGCCCCTGTGCTAATCATACTTAGAAAGGCCTAAATGGTTTTCTTTTAGGTATTAGTGACCCTTGCTCTGTTCGATAGATATGTTGTCTTCAACGGGGGCCTTTTTGTCTACGGGGCCCTGCCCTGGACTGCAGCCCAAAAAGCATGTATAGTAGATCCGACCCTGCCTTTGGGGTATGGCAAGCTTTTACCTTAATATTTTAGCAAGGGCCCATGTGGGTCCACTACTGCAATAGTTTTACACATCTTATAGTATCTCATCTTATCTTATCTTAACATCACGCCCGTGATCCCCGAAGGGGTAGGCAGAGTCAAAGGGGCAGCAGTTCCCTTTAACCACATTCAGCCAAATAAAACTGGGTTAGATGGAAAATTGTGTTAAAGTAGTGACAAGTGGCTAGCTTGTCGCCTACACATCTGACAGTAAAATAAATATTAATATTTTTCTAATAGTTCACGTACATGCAAGATTATATTATATATCTGTTGTAAGATATATAATATAATCTTGCATGTATGTGAACAGGGCGGTCTTTAACCTATAGCAGGCAGGGTGTATCCCACTATTTCCATGGAAATACAAAATAGAAATAGTGGGACAAGCGATATTTTAAATTTTAATCCCATTATTTCTATTGCGACAAAAAACGCTACCAGCACGACTGCTATACTACTACTATTCGAATGCTCGGTTTTGCTCTTCATTGGTTTTGGACCAGCGTTTTTCTATTGCTACAAAAAATGCAGTTATGTTAGGTATTTGTTTTGTATTGATAAAAAATAAAAAACGACTTCTCGGTATTAAAAAAAAATACTCGTTTGAACGAAATTAATTGTCCCCAAATAACAAAAAAACACTTACTTATTTCATCACTCATTATTCATTGGGTACAAATAATTTTGCGACAAAGTCGCAGCCGATAGCAATAGAAATAGTGGGACAATTAGTCTTAATCAGGTCCAGTATTTCTATCAATAGAAATACTTAATAGAAACAGTGGGATACACCCAGCAGGCACATTAGTTAGTTAGTTAGTTAGTTGGGCATTTGTTTTCCTCACTTAGCCTCATAAGTGGGCCATTGTGCGTAAATGGTCAGTGTACCACTACAGCGATCATTCAAAACACTTTAGCTCCGTTCAGAAGGTGATTAGATTTTTGGGATGTTTGAGTGCAGCCTCCATCAAAGGAGAGTTGCTTATTAGCCGTGCCCTTGTGTCACTCACGCTGCTACAGTGTAGGAGAACGTGAGTTGATGTTATCATACAGCCTCTGCATAGGGGGCTGTCAGTGGCTCCTATTTTGTGTAGGTGTCTGTTCAGATTGCAGTTTCCTGTTATTATGCTGGCGGCGTGCCGTAGATTTGTCCGACTTAAGCGCAGTAGTTTCTTGGATAGTTTGCTATCCAGGGTTTTTGTGCCGCCCTGAACACATTATGAAATTAATATGTTTTTCAATAAAATTCAAAATTCAAAATGTCTTTATTTATGTTGGCCTCAAAAAACACTTATAAATCGTAAATTTTACAAAGATCTGTAGGGCAATGTAAACCGAATAGAACCACCGGTTCGGAATGATCATTCTACTAAGAAGAAACCGGCAAGACACTCGGTAGTTACTCTTTTCAGCGTCAAAATATACATGAGTAATACCTATAACCTTTTTTAAAGTTCTAAAGCAAATCATACAACTGATGACATAATATGATTACAATAAAAGTGTAAGATTAACCAGAGCAGACCAGCCCCCATAGATGGCACCCGTGCACAAGCATGAATAAATATCAGTGTTTTATTAGTAATGTAAGACTAGGGAGCCCGCCCTAATTTGGGGGTTAATAATATAGCTTTCCATTGGTGAAAGAATTTGTAAATCGGTCTAGTAGTTCTATATAAACCAGGGACGTCACAACCCTGGTTAGAGTTGTAAGTTATCGTTCGATTGGCTTACCCGTTGACGGTCTTACCCCTACAAAAGTGGAAACCTGTCGAAGGGGTTTTGCATAACAACAGAGCGTAAGAGTCAACTGGTTCATTATGGTAAGAGATTTGCAGGGTTTACCGCTCCAAATACCGTTTACAAGTGGTAACCAGAACAAAACCCATTCAAGGGGTTTTTCCTTGAAAGGGTTTCGTTCGGGTTATCAGTCATAACCAGAACAAAACCCTTTCAAGAGGTTTTTTCCCAAGGGGTTTCAAAGGGTTTTAAAACCCCTTTCGTATGGGTATGACAAATCGATCGGCTTTTTCACTAGCTCGTTCATTTTTAAGTGGATATAAAGGGTTTTAAAGGATTTCAAAACCAGTTTCGTATGGGTAAAACAAATTGATTGGCTTTTTCACTAAGAGTTAGTGAAAAAGCATTTCATGAAACCCTAATGAAAACCCGTTCAACGGGTAACCAAAATCGTCCCTGATATAAACAAATAAACAATCGAATATTTCCTCTTTATAATATGAGTAACACAACAGGGGCCGTAATGGCGTCTAATGGCTCAGCGCAATGCGTGTTGCGAGAGAGCTGGCGCGGCCGTTATCTCAAAGTGCCGTGTATTCGAATGTAGGAACATTCGATTGTTATAAATATTAGTGTACCTACTTAGATAATTTTTTTATTTGTGTCCATAGCCCCCACAATGGATGAGCAGCAGCCACCATTAATACTCTTCATGGATAACGCTCACGGTGAAGAGGTTGCCGTGAGAATCGATCCCAATGATGACTTCCAGACTTTTCTCAGTAATGCCACGTAAGGGAATAGTTTGATACTCAACTCAAAATATTAGAACCCTTGAGTGGGTTAAAACAATCAGTATAAGCAGTGGCGGCGCAATATCTAAACTTAATGTGGGTAAGGTATATGCGAGGCCCTCTGACGGTCCGCCCCGGGCCCCTGGGGGGGGTCATAGTACAGTGGAACTCCATCTCATGTTCGTATCCCTGCTAGGGACCTCGTACAGCTCTTTGCTGCCCCAGGCCTCGTTTATTTCGTTGTGTATGTACCTCGTTTATTCACATTCATTTCGTGCGCCGAAAAGTAGAATATCTTTAAATTGAGAAATAATTGTAATGTACTACTTTTGAATTTTCCATACTTTATCAAATCTATTTTCACTTGTGAGGCGCGAGGCCCTTTGCACCGCGAGGCCTTACGCCGCCTGAGTATAAGATTACAGTTGACTTACAGTAGTCACCTCAGACAAACTGTAAATCATACTGGAGATGGTCACTTCTTTCTATGCTAATATACAGACACCTTAAACCACGTTAAGCCTTCGTGGTATAACTCCTCAAAATTTTAAATGAGGATATTTACCCATACGCCATTGTTAAGCCATCTGGTGGATATTTTATCCAAAAAACCTGTTTGACAACCATAGGTGCCATTTCAGGTCAACCCTAGGCTACACCGTGGATGTAAACTCCATAACGAGGAACCAGCCAGTCTCCTTACATGACAATATATACCAGTTCCTCGTCACATCCGACCGGAACTTGGCCTCGCAATTGCCAATACAACCGCTCAAAACGTTTGATCAAATGTTGGAGCCAACTACAGACGCCAATGACCTGGTATACATCTTAGACGATGGGACACAAATCCGAGCTTCTCAGATACATTTCGATAATGAGGATCCCCAAGTTGATTTAACAGCTGAGAAAATACCGTTTGTTAAATATATAGATGACGGTTCTGATGATTTTGATATAGAGAATGTTGGTGAAGAAGAGACTAAGAAGTTCAGTATCGCTAAAAGTCCAAGTTCTCGTTGGTCCAGTAAAGAATCTAGTCCTAAATGTAGCTTCGTCAATACGCTGCCTTTTAAATTAGTTTGCAACAATACTTCTGTTTTTGAAGCCCAGTTTACTAAATATTTAGAATCTAGCCAAGCTAAAACGTATACGACTTTGAACCCTGTTACTAATAGAAATAAGAGTCCAAGAAGTCTGATCAGAGATAACTACAAAAATTACGACGACAAATTTGCTAGAGGCGATGATTTCACCGGCTACACGCGTGAGGAAATCCTGAACATGTTTAAAGACTCGCCCATGACGTCACTGCCTTACGAGACCCAGAATTTGAACGAGAAACGCCGCCATGTACGGAAAACTGATCCTTCTAGAGGCGTACACAAGAACTGGAATTCTAAACCAGTTAGTTACGATGATGGCATCTTGATTGGTGATACGGAGAATCAGAATTGTTTTATATGCGGAAAGTTCGTTGAAAACAATATTGAGAAGTTGTATCTATTCGACAATGAGGATCAGAAGTTGCACAGATCGTCTCCGCAAAAGAAATCCTCAAGGCAGTTGAAGATTATATGTGAGAGCTGTTTGGGGGAAAACTTCAAGCCTTGTAGGATGAAAGGGCCGAATCAATGTTTAAACCCAGACGAGTATTTAGTCATTAAAAACAATCAGCAGTATATATTCCAGAAGACTAATAAAATCGACTTCAAAAACAGTTTTAACGATGTTAATGATGTAGAATTGATGATTGGCAATGAAAATTTCAAACGGAACCAAGATAAGGAAAAAGTGGAATTTGTTAAGGTCGAAATTGGTTCAGACGGGGAGATTGTGACTAAGCCAATAGACAATGATCCTAGGTCCTCTGATGACGTGATCATAGTGAAGGATGAGGATAAAGATGGCAGTTCCAGTGACGTCGAGATCATAGAGCCGCCGGAGATTGATGAGAATATCATAGACAATTTGGAGGATGCCGATGAGGAGGTGAAGGAGTTTTTGGGGAAGTATCAGAAGGATGGTAATACTGAAGCGGAACTGAAGTGCAGGTTGGTAGAATTCAATTTGAACTAGCTAATACCTAAGAACCTGAATTTTGTTTCATCCATAAAGTACGTCACACGTAAGGGGGGTGGACAAGTGGTGGGAGGAGACCTAAGTTTCGTGACATCACACCAAAAAATTCATGAAATTCGTGTGACGCAATTAATGGATGGCCCCAAAATAAAAATAGCCTATGTACCTTTATAAGATTAGAACTTTTTGCATATACGTAAATATTTTGCTAAAGGGGCCTGCTGATCCTTTGACTCTGCCCACCCCTTCGGGGATTATGGGCATGATGTTATGTTATGTTTGTTAAAAATTTTGTAAAACAAAGTGCCCAACTTACTCTTTCCACCACCGCCGTTTTGACGATTAACCACAATAAACAACAAACAAAAATGTTAAAAATTTATTTTTGTTGGTATTTGACATGAAAAACACTTCCGTATATGTATAGATGAATTTTATATGATGAGCGGTGGTAGCTCAATAATATGAAAACGCGCCTCTTAACCGAGGAGTGCGGGATCAAACCCGGGCATGTACCTCTAGATTTTTAAAAATCTATGTACATATTTATACCACTAGCTCGACGGTGAGGAAAAACATCGTGATGAAACCTGCAAATTCAAACAACTTTGAATTTGTAACCATGATCCAAAAATTGGTTAGTTCCTCTATCTTAGGGTTACGAAGGTCAGATCGGCAGTCGCTTCAATGTAATTACCAGACTCGCTAAATCCTGGATCATGGTCTAAGCGGACTCCGTCTAAGCACGGGACATAACGCTAGGAAGATGATGATAGATGAATTTTCCCTGATTATGCCAAGTACCTGTGTATCTTAAATCCTCAGGTTCTGTGATCAAGCGTTTGGCGAGCTCTCGGAAGTGATGGGTCATGTTGATGAGCACAAACATGAGATGGAAGATGGTGCTGTGTACCCTTGCCCGCTGTGCGATTACGGTTAGAACGGTTTTGAAATTGCTAATATCAATGTCCCATGTTGGTCTGGGAGATCCATGTTGGTCTGGGAGATCCATGTTGGTCTGGGAGATCCATGTTGGTCTGGGAGATCCATGTTGGTCTGGGAGATCCATGTTGGTCTGGGAGATCCATGTTGGTCTGGGAGATCCATGTTGGTCTGGGAGATCCATGTTGGTCTGTGACTTAAAAATGTGCCAACTGTGGTTCTTGTCTAGAATATCGTAAAAGACGACTAATTGTATATCGGGTTTATGATATGTGATTGTGTAGGCGACAAGCTGGACTTGTCACTACTTTTCCACAATTTTCTATCTAAACCAGTCCAGTTTTATTTTGGCTGAATGTGGTTAAAGGGGCCAGCCTTTTGAATCTGCCTACCCCTTAGGGATTGTCGGCGGGATGTTATGTATGTATGTTTGTAATATCATCGTCACCATTCTCTATCATTCCACCTTGTTCTGGGGTTTAAAAAGAATATGCCAACTGTGCTACTTGTCTAGCATGTCGTAAAGGCGACTAATGGTGTACTGGGTTTGTGAATGTGTAGGCGACATATTATAAACATATCATCATCCTGTCATTTCCACAGGAGTAGCCATAGCAGCAAGCTTCTTAAACCACATTCGGCCAAAAATAAAATCGAGTTAGATGGAAAATTGTGAAATAGTAGTGACAAGTGGTTAGCTCGCCGCTTACTTACACACAAACATACATACGTACATACATACTTAATGTCACGCCTTTTCCCCATGGGGGTAGGCAGAGATCACGTACTTCCATTTGCTACGATCCTGACATACACCTTTCGCTTCTTCTACATTCATAAGTCTTTTCATACACGCTCGTCGGTTAAGGGTGCTGTTTACCTGACCTTTTGTTAATACATTACCAATCTGGTCATGGAAAGTCCGTCTAGGACTACAGGTCTACACAAACACATACATACATACATACATACATACATAACATCACGCCCATAATCCCCGAAGGGGTAGGCAGAGTCAAAGGGGCAGCATGCCCCTTCAACCACATTCAGCCAAAAATAAAGTCGGGCGGGGTCAAATAGTAAATTGTAAAAAAGGAGTGACAAGTGGCTAGCTCGTCGCCTACTCAGTCACATACCCAAAGGCCCTTAAACCATTAGTCGCCTTTTACGACATGCTAGGCAAGAACCACAGTCGGCACATTCTTTTTTTTGTCCCAGATCAACACAGGCCAAGTCCCAGACCAACATGGGACGACACAATACACAAACACAATACGAAATATACCATTAGTCGCGTTTTGCGATTAATGGTATATTTATTCATGTATATATTTATTCAATAATCCCAGACGAACATGGGACATCACATTTGAAATGTGGTCGCGCGTCTTTCGATACGTTATCATGTTGATAAGTGACGTCACTCATTCCTTACGTCCCAAGTCATCCCTAACGCGTCTTCGTGACATATGAAAATGAAAATGATGTTATGTTGCGTAATCTCGTTGAGCGGTGGTAGCTCAATGGTAAGGACACGCGCCTCTTAACCGAGGAGTGCGGGTTCAAACCCGGACACGTACCTCTGGATTTTTCAAATCTATGTACGTATTTATACCACTAGCTCGACGGTGAAGGAAAACATCGTGATGAAACCTGCAAATTCAAACAACTTTGGATTTGTAATCATGATCCAAAAATTGTCTGGTTCCCCTATCTTAGGGTTACGAAGGTCAGATCGGCAGTCGCTTCAATGTAATTACCAGACTCGCTAAATCCTGGATCATGGTCTAAGCGGACCCCGTCTAAGCACGGGACATAACGCTAGGAAGATGATGATGTTGTGTAATCGTCGTTTGATTTGTCGACGTAATGCTATATAATATACAACGCGCTAACGAAGTCATTGTTTTCATTTTTTCATTTGTTTGGCCGCTCCGGGCTTAAGCCTACGCGGCGCTCCGGCTATGGCTTCGCAACATAACATCACTTGTTTGCTGACAAATAAGTGAGCAGGCCAAACAAATAATGTTACTTTGAGAAGCCATAGCCGGAGCGCCGCGTAGGCTTAAGCCCGGAGCGGCCAAACAAATTAAAAATGAAAGTAATGACTTCGTTAGCGCGTTGTAGATTATATAGCATTACGTCGACGAATCAAGCGACGAGATTTTTTTTTAAATAAATATCAGACTACGTCACATACATTGATCTGACTCCGAGGTATGTAGCTTAAGCACTTGTGTTACGGATATCAGAAACAACAGTGGTATTACAAATATATAATCCAATATTGGATATTAACACCATTTTAATAATGAGACTAAAATCTTGATAGTCTTATGGTAATAGACAGATGTGTTGATGTCGCTAGATACTATAGATATACGACAAGCTCGGCTCATTCGGTAGGGACCTTTCCCCATGCGCCAAGGTTTGTGGGTTCGACCCCACCCAGGACAAACATTCGTGTGATGAATACTTGTGTTTGTTCTGTGTCTGGGTGTTAATATTGAATATTTAAGTATATATTTGTAATACCACTGTTGTTTCTGATATCCGTAACACAAGTGCTTAAACTACTACCTCGGAATCAGATCAATGTAGTGACGTAGTCGGATATTAATTTTTTTAATTATTTATTTATATACGTCAATAAACAGTCACGCTTTTAGTAATAATAATAATAAGTTTATTGCACAAAGAAACCACGAATAACACGGTACAACAGAAAACAGAAAACAAATTGCAGGAATTGAATTGTGCATTGAAAGAAGTGCACTGTTAAGTTGTACAGAGGCCCCCAAACTAGGCTGTGCCTGTATCTTGGACAACCAAATATAATTTAAAATATCAACAGTAGTTATTATTACACATGCAGTTATCAATAAGAACAAATAAAGAAATAAAAAATAAAAATCAATTTTAACTTATGATGGATGTGGGTTATTTAGGTGAGTAGGTACAATGTAAATAGCAGTAAGAAGATCAAGTAGCAGCTTCGAAACATCAATAACAAAATTAGGTTTTCTGCAGCAAAGTAGTCAATCGATTTAAGCCACTTTGTTAGGATTATTTTAGCTTCCGGTACTGTACATTCTTTGATATTAGAAAAACTAACCACTGTGTTATAAATGTGAGCTCTCATTGACTGACCAAATCTACTTGCAAACTGGGTGTGTACTGATGGCATGGCTAGTATAAATTTTTTGCTAGGTATTTGGGGCAAGCTGACAACTTGTCCCATGCCTCTCCTATTATACCCCAATACGGAACTGCAGACCTGGCTTGTGAGTAGTTGCCTCAAATACCTACCCAAAAGTTGGTGCCAGCTCTCGGGCCATTATTTCCATGTTATATTTCAGGATACGCGAACTCAAAATGGCTGAAAGGTCATATAAAAGCTGCTCACGAAAGACCGGAAGCTGAGAAGGTAGAAGACGGTGAAGATAAAAATGGTATGTAACTTATGAAAATTGTTTTGGTTCATTTTCAGAAATTCTTTAAATTAGTTGCTTAGAATATTTATTTATTTAATTTTGGCACGGTAACAAAATACAAATCGAAGACTCCTTATATTAACTTACATATTATTACATAGAACTAAATTTTCATTTCAATAACAACCGAGCACAACATTTGAATAATATATTAAGTTTAGTTCATCAAACTTATTTTGAATAACTTAATAATCTAGCGTGTCACTACCTACTTGGTGGAAAGAAGCACACCGAGATGCTGCGAACATTTAATACTTTTTATGAAAGATCTATGGTTTTGATAGAATACATCAAGGTCCTTGCACAATAGGTTAAATTTTCTACAAAATCGAATGACTGGGCTATTGTGTGATATTAAGTTAAATAAGTAGGTAAGATGTTTCACATATACTAAAAACTAGCTTCTGCTCGCGGCTTTGCTCGCGTGGTACGTCGATAAAACATAGCCTATATGTAATTCGGGTGTATAAGCTATATTATTGTAAAGTTTCATTTAAATCCATTCATCAGTTTTTGCATGAAGGAGTAACAAACATCCATCCATACATACAAACTTTCGCATTTACAATATTAGTGTGATAAACCTTGTATAAGTTGATGCCTGTGTCCAGTGAACAGGTGTAGGCCGATGATGAAGAGGAAGATATTATTTAAATCTATACTTATAATAAATCTGTAGAGAGGTCAATTCTGTACATGAAATATATTTTCAAAATAACTATCAGGGGGTGATTAGTGATCGATACTGATGCCAAAAATGCAATCAGTAAAATTTTTGTCTGTCTGTCTATCTGTCTGTATGTTCCTTATAGAAACAAAAACTACTCGACGGATTTTAACGAAACTTGGTACAATTATTCTTCATACTCCTGGGCAGGTTATAGTATACTTTTCATCACGCCACAATCAATCAATAGGAGCAGAGTAGTAAAGGGAAATGTTGGGAAAACGGGAGAAGTTACTCCATTTTTTAAGCTTCCGTCGCGTGTGCAGCCTTAATGGTTAAAGTAACATAGAAATCATGTATGACGGAAATAGTCTTTATAATATTAACCATAAACGCGGGTGACACCGCTGGCACAGCTAGTAAATAATAAATCAATAAATTATCCAGACTAATACACCAATTCCCTAGTTCCAAACTAAGGTTGTGTGCTTGTGCTATGGACACTAGGTGAACGGATAGACATACTTAAATACGTTTATAAACATCCATGACTCGAGTACAAATGTCCATCTCCATCACACGAAACATTTGCCCCTAGCGGGATTCGAATCCGTGACCCTCGGTTTCGTGGCCAGGATCTCTGACAGGTCCATTTAATAATGATAGCGGTGTGAAAATTATTTAGAAAATTAGGAGCGGTGGTAGCTCAATGGTAAGGACACGCGCCTCTTATTCGAGGAGTGCGGGTTCAAACCCGGGCACGTACCTCTGGATTTTTAAAATCTACGTACGTATTTATACCACTAGCTCGACGGTGAAGGAAAACATCGTGATGAAACCTGCAAATTCAAACAACTTTGGATTTGTAACCATGATCCAAAAATTGTCTGGTTTCCCTATCTTAGGGTTACGAAGGTCAGACCGCAGTCGCTTCAATGTAATTACCAGACTCGCTAAACCCTGGATCATGGTCTAAGTGGACCCCGTCTAAACACGGGACATAACGCTAGGAAGATGATGAGCGGTGTGAAAATTATTTACCGACTCCTAAATGATTATATTTCTTATCGTTTATTTTTTTCAGAACATGATTCTTCTTCTACAAAGACGTCTCCAATCGCAAAAAGAACAAGGAGTTGTATAAAAAAAGACGATGATAACGAAAAAGGTAATATTAGTTTAATGTAAAGACCTGCCCCTTTCTAATTTATATTTATTTTTCGCAGCGTTCCATCCAACCCAGCCCACTGTCCCGTGTTGGTCTGGGACTTAAAAAGAATGTGCCAACTGTGGTTCTTGCCTAGCATGTCGTAAAAGGCGACTAATGGTATATCGGGTTTTGGGTGTGTGATTGTGTAAGCGACAGGTTAGCCGCTTGTCACTGCTTTTTCACAATTTTCCATCTAACCCAGCCCAGATTTGATTTGATGAGGTTTTTTTTTGACTCTGCCTACCCCTTCGGGGATTATGGGAATGATGTTATGTATGTATGTACCTGCCCCTTTATGTAGAAGTAATATATTTAACAACTAACTAGGCGTATTTAATTTAGTAGTTTCTTATGTAAAACATCATCGTCCTAGCGGTATGTCCCGTGCTTCGTGGGTTCCGCTTAGACCATACATACATACATAACGGCAAAGGGGCAGCAGGCCCCTTTAACCACATTCAGCTAAAAACAAAACTGGGCTGGGTTAGATGGAAAATTGTGAAAAAGTAGTGACAAGTAGCTAGCTCGTCGCCTACACAATCTCACACCTAACACCCTGTACACCATTAGTCGCCTTTTACGACATGCTAGGCAAGGAACACGGTTGGCACATTCTTTTTAAGTTCCAGACTAACATGGGACTAACAAGTCACTAACTAGGCGTAGTTCTATTCTATGTATTTACGGCACATAACTTACTTATATATACATAACAGCACGTTCAGTTTCATGTCTACATACTAATTTATATAATTAATTTATTTTATAGAAAATACTGAGAAGCCTTGTGGGGAGAATGCACAAATAATAACGAATGCTGAATCGGTTAGTGAAATTATTTGAACGTATTAACATAACGAAGTTTGCCGGGTGAACTAGTACCCGGCAAACTTCGTTCCGCGTAACAATCAATGAGGAAATACGGAATCGGGCTTTGCTCTTGAAAACTGATTATTTTTTTTATTGATGAGCTAGCTTCTGCTCGCGGCGTTGCTCGCGTGGTACATCGATAAAACATAGCCTATATGTTATTCGGGTGTATAAGCTATACTATTGCAAAGTTTCATTAAAATCCATTCAGTAGTTTTTGCGTAAAAGAGTACCTAACAAACATCCATACATCCTCACAAATTTTCGCGTTTATAATACTGCTATTGTAGGATATCATTTTTTTAATACTTATTATCCTATTCCGGACGAAGATAAATCCAAAAAGACAATAATCATAAAAAATCGTTCTTGAGTTAATCATCATCTTCCTAGCGTTACGTCCCGTGCTTAGACGGGGTCCGCTTAGACTACGATCCAGGATTTAGCGAGTCTGGTAATTACATTGGAGCGACTGCCGATCTGATACGAAGGTCAGATCGGCAGTCGCTTAAAAGTTTGAATTTGAATTTGAAGATAGGGGAACCAGACATTTTTTTGGATCATGGTTACAAATCCAAAGTTGTTTGAATTTGCAGGTTTCAACACGATGTTTTCCCTCACCGTCGAGCTAGTGGTATAAATATGTACATAGATTTGAAAAATCCAGAGGTACGTGCCCGGGTTTGAACCCGCATTCCTCGGTTAAGAGGCGCGTGTCCTTACCATTGAGTTAATATGAGAGTGAAATAATTAAAATCCCTGTAATGCTTTAGGCATGCAACGTATCAAACAAAGTGACATTACGATAATATTAGTTAGTTAGTTAGTTAGATTAATAATCACAAAACACGAATTATCCATCCATCCTCTTGCCCTTCCCCCAGTTCATCTGGGGTCGGCGCAGCATGTCTTTTTCTTCCATACGTCCCTGTCAGCCGTCATCAAGCTATCCACGAAAACACGAATTATCCACCATCCATTAATCGCTTCAAAAACACAAACTTCCTCTTATCCTTCCCCTCAACATCCCAGGCGGAGTCAACGCTCACGATAAAGACGGAAGTGAAGCAGGAAGCGTTAGAAAGTAGTGACGATGAGATATGGATCGTGCAGACCGGTGACGAGGGTGCCGAGCAGCTGGAGAGCCTGCTGCACGCCGCAAAGAAGGTAGCGGAGGCCCCTCAATGTGGAGGCCCCCATCAAGGAGGCCCTAGTATGGAGGCCCCTAGGGTGGAGGCTTCTCGTATTGTGGCCCCTAGTATGGAGGCTACTAATGTGGAGGCTTCTAGTATTGGGGCCCCTAGTATGGAGGCCCCCTAGTAGGAAGGCAGCTAGTACGCAAGCTCCTATTAGAGAGGACGCTAGCAGTGACGGCCCTTAATATTGGGGCCCCCAGTAGAGATATAAAAAGTTTTGTCTACCCTATTTTTAAGGGCTTACAAGGCGCCTTATCCAAAGAATTCTAATCATCTCATCCCGAAAATTTAGGCAGGCAACACTGTTCGTGCCCCTATAAGGGGCCCCATTTAGCTTTACCGCCCCGGGCCTCTAGCGGGCTTAGTTACCGTTTGCGGTTACCCATCTAAGTACCTACTGATACATCTTTGGGCGACATGAGTTTAAAAAGTTTACGAACTCCACCTGCAAGGTCGTTGTGATTCAGTTTTGCAAATGTCTGTAACAATTGATTTGTTCCAGGGACAAAATGATAACGGAAATGGTTCGGAAGCATCGCATAAATGTTCATGTTGCAGGTGATTCATGTTTGTTAGATATATAACCCACTGATAGACAGACAGACATATGGACAGCGTTTATTTAGTAATAGACTTCCATTGGCATTTTGTTAACCCCCGATGCAAAAGAGGGATGTTTTAAAGTGCTTTCCGAGGCACGGGGGTGATTAAACCGCCTACTTCCTGACTTCGGACTACTGAGTAATTTCAATATTGAAATACTCAGCACGAATTATTGGCCCGACCAGGAGTTTGATCTCAAGATCTCTTGGTTCTTAGGCGGCGTAGCTACCATCACTTGATTAGCTATTTTTTTTTTTTTTTTTTTTTACTTGGGGAACTCCCACGAGCCGTCACCCTCCGGACGGGGATCCAGAGGGCGGTGTGTCGGACTCGAACCGACTAAACCCCAGGGTGGCCTCCAGCGGCGCAGTTCCGGAGGAGCCTGTATCCCCACTGTCGGGACTATACGACTGCTCCTCCGGTAGTGCGCTTGCCACGCTACGCGGCCCACCTCGCGCGGCGGCGGTCGATGCTGTGCAGCCCACGACACAGTCGTGGGATGCACAGCACCGAGCACACGCGCGCGTCGAGACATGCCAGACCACCCAGCATGTCTCAACCACTCCGCCCAGGATTCAGACGCCGATCATCCCCGTGACCGGCGTCGTGGGCCCACTCTCACGCTGTGCCTTCTGCTGAGCCAGAGGGGCACGCGGAGAGCGTCTCGCTAAAGGGGCCGCCTTCCGCCCGGCGACCCAAATTGAGGGCAGAGCCCTGTCGTCGCAAAGGGAGAGCGTCGAGACGCTCGATCCCTCTGCGACCCACCACGACGCGACCCAGCGCGCCCCTGTCGGGTTGCCGAGGATAGGGAGGCGAGCAACGACAACACTCAGCTCCTCCTCTTCCTCGGCAACCCTGGTCCGGTCGCAAGGGGCCTGTATACGGCCGGACCGCCGCAACTGCCCGGTTGCAAGTCGTGCAGTCGCGGCTCACCTCGGGGTCCTTCTTCGCTTCAGCCCTGCCATGTCAGGGCCTACTAAGCCCCCCCGGTACGACAAACCGAGGACCCCGGCGGGGGGGATCACTTGATTAGCTAGTAAATCCCCCCTAACCCCCCTTATTAAAGCTATAGCTGAGTTGCTGGGAGTCAGCATCTCAGCTATCCCCTATAATATATATGTATATTTCGGAGAAGGCCGGTTCACTAATGTCTGCAATAAGTCACTCCATTCACAGCCAAGGTTCACAGCCTGAGAGCGATGAGCTGAAAGTGAGCCACCTGTCGCTGACTGCTACGTCGTAGACTCTGCTAAGAGTTGCTAGGCAACGCTGACGTTCCGCCTACTCCTCTGCCAATAGAGATGGCGCTGGAATCGCGGTGATTCCGACATATGATATAGTCCCATAAAATATATAAGATTTAGCCAAATTCTTAACCTCCCCTTCCCATATAAAAGCTGTAGCCAAAAGGCAAGATGACTTAAAAAATCTGTTTAGTCCGTCAGTTAGATTATAAAAAAATATTGGACACGTATTTTTTTATTTATTTGTCAAACAAACATTGACGAAGATACAATGCATTCGAGGTGCGCGTGACGTCACGCTTACAATTTTTACTAAATAGTGACGTCGCAAGCCCCCACTCCAAAACTTTGATGCTCTTTATCTTTGTGATTTTTTGTTCATTTGATAAAGCGAAAAATGTCTAATATTTTTGTATATTCTAACTGACGGACTAAATAGAATTATAGTTTTTTTAATGCAGTCATCATCCCTATATCCTGCGCCGCCCCTCTTCCCCATATAACAGCTATATATAGTAAGTCACTGCTGGCATTACAGCCGAGTGTTCACATCGGAGGAGGGCTTGACCTCCCACAAGTGTAGGTCGCGTCGGAGGAAGAGGAAGTCTTTGAGCAAAGAAGACAACGTCATATGCGTGCCGACACAAGAGGACTTTATAAAGGTAATAATAATAAATATCCGACTACATCACATACATAGATCTGACTCCGAGGTAAGTAGCTTAAGCACTTGTGTTACGGATATCAGAAACAACAGTGGTATTACAAATATATACTTAAATATTGGATATTAACAACCAGACACAGAACAAAGACAAGTATTCATCACACGAATGTTTGTCCTGGGTGGGGATCGAACCCACAACTCTTGGCGCATGGAGCAGGGTCACTACCGAATGCGCCATCGAGCCAGTCGAAGGGTAACAATATATAAGTACATAGTTTTAATGGCCTGAGTATTGAAAATAATGTAGAATGTAGTCCCATGTTGGTCTAGACTCAAAAAGAATGTCCTATTTGTGTTTCTTGCCTAGCATGCCATAAAGGGTTATTCCAGAAATCCCCTTAGATGATCCCCTGCGCAGGGGATTTTTGGACTTTTTGTCCAGAAATCCCCTTCGTATTGGGCTAAGGGGATTTGTGGAGTTTTTTTGTCCAGAAATCCCCTTAAACAATATTTTAAATAAGTTAGTTATTTAACACAGTTTTTTTGAGAATCACATTCTTTATTATTTTGGAACATAATGTACAGTGATAAACCAAAACAAAATAAACACCGTCAATAATTATCATGATTATTAAGAAGTTTAATTTAGCTTATATTTCTTGTAATAATAATATAGATATATTGTTACAACAAAAGAAACTTGTAATAATCACAGATAATCATATTTTCACATTAATCACAGATTGCTTGGACAATAATAATATACCTTCCTAAATAGTCCGCGCCATGCAACTTTAGCGTTGACCGTTAGTTTGAAAACTTGTAAAATAGATGACTTTCTACTAAAATTAGTTTCTGCGCACTCAAGGTCACCGCTAAAGTTCCATGCCGCGGGCTGTAACTAACAATATCTATCTGTAAGTCCAAAAATCCCCTGCGCAGGGGGTCATCTAAGGGGATTTCTGGAATAACCCGCCATAAAGGGCACTTTGGGTGTCGTGTTTGCGATTTTGTGGGACCGACCTACCGAGAAGAAACCACTTTTCATAACGTTTTCAAAACACCCTTTACACCCAACCCATTTTAATTACATACATACATAATGTCACGCCTTTTTCCCATGGGGGTAGGCAGAGATCACGTACTTCCATTTGCTACTTTCCATTTAAATTTTCGGCTAAATATGGAGCACCATGGAGTGTGTTAAAAGGATTGATGAAATTATAGCAGCGCCTCGCGGTTTCACCCGCGTAGTTTTTGTTCCCGTGGGAATACAGAAATAAAAATAAAATAAAAAATAATAAAAAATTCAGTCCTCTAGAACTATTCACCTCCCGTAGAATTTGTGTGCCAAGTTACCTGGTTTATTTACTATAAAAACCTATCAATAATATAACGCCCCCCGTGCCTACAAACAATTAAATCTTTCCTCCAGTGGCAGATTTACCCTAAGGCCCAGTTGGCCCGGGCCAGATATTAGAGGCGGCCAATCGTAATAAAAAATTAACTGATGACGCGTTAGTAGATACTGAGAATTATGGCCTCGGGCCTAGGGCGGCCAAGACTGTAAATCCGCCACTGCTTTCCTCTTGATAATATTAGTATGGAGTATGATTATCTAATCTTGACGGTTTCTCCCTCTCATATTTCTTATTTGCAGCGAGCGCGGGGTCGACCCAGGGCTTCGTATGCTGACCAGTCAGACAACGACTCATCGGTTGCGGTGAGTTGTAACATGATACCTCTATTTCTTCTCTACTTAGCAATCCCTATCTACCTACACGAATACGAATATTAAAATTATTACTTCTTATTAATGATTAATAATGAAAGCAGGGCTGCCAGATATGAATCATTAGATTACCCGCAACGAATCATAACAAAACGCTTTTACCCGCCTTCAAACACAAAATATCCGAAAATGGGGTATTTTTATAGGGCCATAAAATAAAACATTTTTTTTGTAATTAACAAGTATAATTTTGTCTTAGCTAACTTATTTTTCAATACATTTAATGCCTGCGCCAATAGCGTTTATGCATTTAGGAGGGGAACACCTCACCATAGACGATGATATTTATTGTTTCATAGTCTAGCAAAACAGGCATTATGAATTAAATTGTCTACAATACAAAATACCCGGTTTTACCCTCAAGGCAACAAATACCCGCCAAATTACTCGCTTTCTCAATTTATAGTTAAATTACCCGCTTTTCGGGTAATTACCCTCCAATTGCAGCGCTGATTGAAAGAATCATGTTAGTATTTGAAGAGAGATCGGAATAGTGTTTTCCCCCTTTATCAATATGGTGCGGGGGGCTGTATTATTTGACATAATGATTTGTCTCCAGAAACCTCGTCGCCGCAAGAACAAGGAGCCGTCTTCGGACCCTCAGATCGTGACGTGTCACAACTGCAACGAGTCTTTCACCTCCAAAGTGAGGCTTAAGTTTCACATGTGAGTAGCAAGGAACATTGTATATAAAAAAAAAATTGATTCTTTTGCCGTTGATGTCTTCTGCGCAGACTTGGTCAATAACTCAAACTCAAAATATCTTTATTTACGTAGGCCACAAAAAAGTCAAGTAATAGGTACAAAATAGAACAATTTGAATCTACCACCGGTTCGGAATGTCGCATCTACCGAGAAGAAACCGGCAAGAATCTCGGTAGTTACTCTTTTCAATGCCAGATTGAATATAAAAGTAAACATTTACAGATTAAATTAATAATTATACCGTGTCATACAGTTAATGTTCATCGAAGATTCAGGTGAGTATTATTACAAGTAAAATGTAAACCAGTGCAGACCAGCCTCTGAGGTGGCATTTGTTCACAAGTATGACGTATGTGTCAGCCATCGTTTCACTCGACCATATTTGAGAAACGACCCGTCACATAACGCCACCACCCCGAAGCAATTGAGTCAACATGACTACCCAAGCTTCCCTTTACATACATACATAACGTCATCACGCCCATAATCCCCGAAGGGGTAGGCAGAGTCAAAGAGGCAGCAAGCCACTTCAACCACATTCAGCCAAAAATAAGGCCGGGCTGGGTTAGATGGAAAATTGTGAAAAAGCAGTGACAAGCGGCTAACCTGTCGCCTAGGGACACGAAAAAAGTATCGATACTTTGTGGTATCGAGTACATTTCCTTTTGATACCGATACTTTTGTACTCGATACTTTGTATCCAATACTTTTACTCATTAAGTACTTTTTGACAGGTAACGTATCGAAATAATCTTAGACATTAGGTCCTAAAATTACATAAGGATCAGCTAAAAAAAAAACATCGCATTTGTATTAGGTTATAAAAGTTTTCGATACTTTTCAGACAGTATCGATACTTTTGTTTCGATACTACTTATGAGTACAGTATCAATACATTCTATTTGATGCCGAGTTAAAAGTGGGTCAAAGGAAAAAAAATACGCCGCATTGGGATTACGTCCTAAAAGTACTCGATACTCCAAAGTATCGATACCTTTGCTTCGATACTATTGTGAGTACGATACTTTTTATTTGATACTACTCATGATTACAGTATCGATACTTTCTATTCGATTCCGTGTCCCTACAGTGTCGCCTACACAATCGCACACCCAAAACCCGATGTACCATTAGTCGCCTTTTACGACATGCTAGGCAAGAACCACAGTTGGCATATTCTTTTTAAATCCCAGACAAACATGGGACTGTGGGCTGTTTCACTATCATTTAAAAAAAACTAAACAAAAAATCTTTATCAGAATTCATTAAATGTAGGTACAAGATGGTGTACAGTTTATTACATTAAAATTATTACGTATTTATACCACTAGCTCGGCGGTGAAAACATCGTTGTACCAGGTCACCTCCGCTCCCACCACCCGCTGGTCTCCGCTAGGAGAGGCGAGGTTGTTAAAAAGCCCCGTTCGTCCGCTTCGAGCCTCTTGCTCGCGCACCGCCGCCTCTTAAAGCGAGATGACATCCTCGCAGATCCGACATCGACCTCTAAGTAGCGATGCCGAACTATCGATACTATCGATAGTTTATTCTTCGTGACGAACAATACTATCGATAGTATCGATAGTATAGCTTTCATGCAATAGTATTGCCTGGATCTAAGCTATCGATATTATCGATACTATTGATATGACGTCAACTATCGATAGACTCGATCGGCATCACTACCTCTAAGTTTGTGTTTCGTTTGTCGTTAACGCAGGCAGTTCCACTCGCCGTCACGCGCGGCGCGCGGCGGGCGCTACGCGTGCGCGGAGTGCGGCGCGCGCTGTGCCACCGAGACGGCGCTGTTCGACCATGTGCACTTCGCGCACCACAAGCGCAAGCGCTGGCAGTGCCCCGTCGCGCACTGCGGGAAGACCTTCAACCTGCGGTAAAGCGCCTGCAGACCGCCCGCTAGTACACTGGGATGATGATGGAGTAGAAGTAGTTTTTTTTTTTTTGTTGACCCAGGGGAATGTGTTACGCACCGTCCCGCTGGAACCGGGGGGAATCAGCGGGGTGTGTCGGACTCCCGGGGCCCTCGAGATGATAGGAGGACCCTGCTCCGCCCAAGGTGGTAGTGGGCGGGGTATACCGACTAAACCCCTGGGTTGTACCGTCTACGCCTTTATGTAAGGTGCCCACGGGATCGCTCAACGCTAAACCACCGTGAACTAGAATAGATGTAGCCTAGCCGCTGGGCCAGCAGACGTGGAATGTGAAAGTGAAATTACCTGAAAAATCTGTTAATTTTGATAATTGGGATGTTGACACCATTTATATTTAATGTTGAAATATCAATTCTGAAAAAGAAAGTATCGTAGTATGTTGTTAAGCCTTATTGATTTTGAATAATGTTGAGTCTAAGATTTTTAATTTTTAAAAACTGCTTAATATTAAGTCCGTTGACTATACAAACTAGTGACGTCACATGTTGACAAGCCCATACAAAATCTATGAAGTGATTTCGTTTTGACAGCTCTTAAAAAGTATCTCGATTGACTTGCCAGTCAATTTCCCTATTCTGTTGCCAGGAAGTCAAACTTACCATAAATAATGACTTTTACCTCAAGATGCTTATATTTTTTTGCAAAGGCTGTGACTAAGTAGAATTCTTTATCACTTGACGGGACAATACTGAAGGGACTAAAGTAACTAGGCTGATTTGCTTATAAAAGATGACAAGCTCGATGGCGCATTCGGTAGTGACCCTGCCCCACGCGTCAAGAGTTGTGAGTTCGATCCCCACCCAGGACAAATATTCGTATGATGAATACTTGTGTTTGTTCTGTGTCTGGGTGTTAATATCCAATATTTAAGTATATATTTGTAATACCACTGTTGTTTCTGATATCCGTAACACAAGTGCTTAAGCTACTTACCTCGGAGTCAGATCAATGTAATAATAATAATAACTAACTAACTAAACTTCACGCCACTTCCCTAGCGGGGTAGGCAGAGAGAACCGAACGCCATATGGCACGATCCTTACACACCTCACTCGCCTCTTCAACATTCATAATCCTTTTCATACAAGCTCTACGATTTTTATGACTCCTAACATCACCTTCTTTTAATACACGACCAATCTGGTCGTGGTAGGTGAGCCTGGGCCTTCTGCGGCTCCTACATCCTTCCACATTCGCATTGTATATCTGTTTAGTCAATCTTTCGTCATCCATTCTTTCCACATGTCCGAACCACCGGAGCATGCCTCTTCTTACCTTGACTCCGACGCTGTCCTTCAGACCAACTCTCTTTCTTACATCATCATTCCGAACGCAGTCTGTGAGCGATACACCGCAGATTTTCCGCAGCGCACGCATCTCGACCGCGTTTATTCTACTTTCATGCTCTTTCTGCCATACCCAACTCTCGCTTCCATATGTTAGCGTAGGAATCAGCACCGCATTGTGTATGGCGAGCTGGGCCTTCTAGCTTAAGATTTTGCTGCCTAAAAGTTTTCCTAACGCTCCATTCACCCTATTCCCTGCATTCACTCTTCTTTCTATATCAGCGGAGTACCTTCCATCTCTACTAAATGCAGATCCTAGATATACAATTTCATCCACCTGTTCCAGCACTACATCGTCAACCGTTATCCTTGTATCCGTTCTGGTTTCATCTCTTTCAAACACCATAATCTTTGTTTTCTTCGCATTTAAATGTAAGCCTCTCTGCTTGCAATCATCTTTCAATGTTGTGACTAGTTGCTGCAGATCCGATGCCGACTCTGCTAGAAGTACGGCATCGTCCGCGTAAAGCAGGCAGTTCACAACCAGGTCACCCATACGCACTCCAACATTCATAGATCTAATCCTCTGGAGACAATGGTCGAGATATAGGATAAACAGCAGAGCAGACAGCACGCATCCTTGTCTGACACCAATATTGACGTCAAACCAGGGTGACAGGCTGCCCTCCACTTGCACGCATGCCGTACAGCCCACATAGGTGGACTGCGCAGCACGAAGCAATGCTCCATCAATCCCATATCTCGGCAATATGTCCCAAAGGTCCTTTCGTACAACCCTGTCAAAGGCCTTCTCCATATCCACAAAACCGCAAAAAACCCTCTGACTTTTGGCCAGATGCTTCTCCACGATGTTGCGAAGAGAGAAGTCTTGATCCGTACATCCTCTACCATTCCGGAAACCTCCCTGTGCCTCCCACAACATTCCATCAGATTTCACCCTCATTCTCCTCTCAATAATCTTGCCATACACCTTTGCTGCTAAGCTGATCAAACTGATGGCTCTATGGCTGGCACAGTCCATACGTGACCCAGCACCCTTGTACAGAGGCACGATGACTGCCCGTCTCCAGTCCATTGGGGCCTTTCCGTTTCTCCAGCATAGATTGCACAAGAACCAGAAAGCGTCCTGGACGCTAGCGCCACCTAGCTTGATCATCTCCGCAGATACCTTGTCTATTCCCGCGGCCTTTCCACTTTTCAGACTTCGTATCGACCATTCAATCTCATTCATAGTGATGTCTTCATCAGACGCTGGCACCACAGAATCAGACATAGCCTCACTCTCAGTGCCAACATCAGAGACATACTCATACATTTCTCCAAAATATTCACTCCACCGTTCTAACACCTCGTTCGGGTTTGCAAGAATGTCACCAGCTTTAGATTTAATCTTACTCATTCCGGATGCCGACGAACACCCCCGAGACCTCTTAACCTCCCTCCAAAAGAGCTTGGAATTAGCCTCGAAACTATTCGTCAGTCTCCTTTCTTCATTCATAGCTACTCTTTCACGCTTCTCTTTCACTAAAGCTTTGGTTTCACTCTTGCAATAACGGTATATTTCTTTCTTCATCTCAAGCATACTTTCATCCATTTGCAAAGATGAGACATAATTAAGCCAGGCCTTCTTCTTTCTCGCTACGGAGGCTTTGACCTCCTCATCCCACCATGCGTCACCTTTCATTGTTCTACGTCTCTTTGCGCATCCACATGCCTCTTTTGCACTGTCCACCATGCTCTCTTTCAAAATGTTCCAGCAATCATCAACATCTAAGTCAGAAAGACTCGCATTCGCAAGTCTTTCATTGACTAAGCCTACATACACACTCCTTACACTTTCATCTACCAGTTTTTCATTCCTTATCCTTTCAGTGCCTCCGCATGGAGTACGCACTCGCCAGTGCCTCCACTTCTTGAAAAGCCCAGCAAACCGGCATACTACCAGGGAGTGGTCTGTTTCAAGAGTAGGGCCTCTGTAGGCTCTTGTATCCATTATACTATTGCGGAGGCGGCTATCGACTAAAATCAAATCAATCACACTTTTTTGGTCATTCCGTCTCCAAGTATACGTGTGAATATCCTTATGACGGAAAATAGTGTTTGCCACAAGGAGGTTCCGTTCCAAACATACTTCCAAGATTTGCATACCAGCATCATTCACTCTCTTGTCTCCATATAATAATAATAATAATAAGTTACCCAGTCCACTAGCACCTCATCCTAATAGCCCAGATTCTTTGTTCTTCCACTCCATTCCATAGTCCTGCACTGACCGGGGGTTGCCCTTGGCTGCATTTTATAGTGTATACAGGGATAATCGTCGGTAGGTGTCACATTACATTAAAATCATACTTGACTTTAAAGGGCCTCTACGTGTTGGCTTCGGCCCCACGCACGCCTCCCAAAAGTCCGGGACTCTATAGTCCCGAGAAATGGCAAAGTCAGATATAATAATAAAAATGGTTTATTGCTCTCATAGTACATGATATATAGTAACAGTGGTATAATCAGTACATAAATAATGTTAGCAATTGGAAGTAGCTCAGCTTATACTGGCTCAGGCGGCTTGCGCCCAGTCAGCGCTGGTTTACAGCTACTTCCACTTCTCTTTGATGTTATGCGAGAGGTTCAGTCTTGAGGGCTACAAATTAAGGTAAAAAATATCCAGAAAAGTAAAACAGAATGGAAATTACTAAAATTGCTAATGTTACTAATGGCACTCATGTCTGTGTGTGTGTGTGTGTGTGTGTGAGAAATAATATTAGTTACTTGAAATAATCTCTAAGGGGCAAGTATTTTCTATGCCCATGTCTAAGATCTTCAGCAGCGCGCTGTTTAAGTAGTAAGGCTGCTTTGTATTTGCTTTTAAAGGTCTCAATGTATGTGATGTAGTCTGATATTTAAAATCGTTTGCGCAGAGCCACCCTGACGAAGCATAGCCGCACGCACACGGACACGCGGCGCTACGTGTGCGTCACGTGCGGCAAGCGCTTCTACGACAAGCAGACGTTGGACGAGCACGGCGTCACGCATCTGCAGGTATTATCCTGTCTTTTCTGTTTTATGATAAACTAGCTTGTGCCCGCGGCTTCGCTCGCGTGGTACATCGATGAAACATAGCCTATATGTTATTCGGGTGTATGAGCTATATTATTCAAAAGTTTCATTAAAATCCGTTCAGTAGTCTTTTTGTGAAAGAGTAACAAACATATAGGCTATGTTTCATCGATGTACCACGCGAGCGAAGCCGCGAGCAGAAGCTAGTAAGATATACTCGTACAGTACCAGTGATAAAGTACAGTGCAATTAAGTAGTTTACTAGAAGTCCGATGTTTTACTAAGTCTTCTCGTGACAGTGCTGGGTCCTAGTCTATACAAAATTTGGTCCTTCGAGCCGGATACTGGAGATTTTTGTGATGTGCGCGTCCTGAAAGCGCTATGTCGAAGAACCTGGGATCCCCACCGAACGGAACTCACAATAGTTAGGTTTATCTATCTACATTAACTTT